>JAULJZ010052306.1:0-36158 GCA_032270985.1 Heliamphora pulchella
AATCTTATAAACGGTACCATCATTCTAAATAAGCTAATGGTAAAACAATGATTCCCAAATAATATAAACATTAACCCTATTCAAATGCACTCATTTAAGTTTTAATGTCAACTAAAAAAAAGCCCGTTGAATTATGAAATAATAAAAAAATTATTATAATTTAATAATTTTGATTCTTAAAGTGAAATGTTTAGATCTTAAAATTTGAAAATTAAGATTTCATTTAAAAATTAAATTAAATTTATAAGGGAAGTTCTGGAATTTATTTTAAAAAAACTTTCATTTCTAAAAAAAAATTGTAATAGAAATAAGAAATATCAAGATATGCAACAAAATATAACTCCATAAAATTAAATTTTGATTTCTTCTTTTACTTTTATCAAACATGGTGATATCTACACTTTTTTTCTTCTACACAAAATCATATTCTTTTATACTTTTTCCTTTCACAAAATAAAAAGAGCTAGTACTTTTATATGGAGTTTTAAAAAATTTCATAATAAATTGTCACTATTAAATATATAATTTTTTTTAACAAACAAACATAAATAATCTACTAATTATTACGTATTAAACTTTGTAACGGATAATATAATAATTACAAAAATAATTTTTTGTATTAAAATTCTAATTAAACAATAATAATATTTTTAATATTTTAATTTTATTAAAGTTCTCCAACACATTATTGGTTAGTTTGGAATAGCAGCATCCTAAAGTAAAGTTGTTGGAAAAAAAAATTATTATTGAAAATTAAAGAAAATAAGAAATTAGCTATCCCATTAATGGGCAAAATTGTTTTTGTAACTTTGATGAATTGAAAAGACAACGAGTGTCAAATCATCCTTAAATAATTATAAATATTTAGGGTTATTTTTGTTTTTTGTGTTAAGGAGGAGAAATTAATTTGTTTAAATGTTTAATTGTTAGAAAAAAATGATAGTAATTTATCTAAATGTTTGGAATTGATAATATTTTATCGAAATTTGAGAAAAAGTTAGTGTAATTTAACTAATAATTTTTAGTGCAAGAATTTTCCACGTGGCAAGTAAAATGAGACCACCATATGACACGCGCGGACAAATAATCGCACGAACGCAGTAGGTAAAAGGCCTTATCCGATGTCGCCATTTCAAATCTCAAAAACAGAAGAAGAAAACCCAATTCTCTCTCTCTCTCTCTCTCTCTCTCTCTCTCTCTCTCTCTCTATATGCTCTTCTGTGTCTTAGATCTCGATCCTCAAATCGCAATACGAGTCGACCACAATAACAGGAATCTCTCCAATGGCTATTCGGATCGTGTACGGACTGGTCTTCCTCTCCGTCTCCTGCGTTTGCTTCAAAGTCCTCGGCCTCGTTCTTAGCCCCATCTTCTACCTCACCTCCTGATCTCCCCGCCCGAATTCCGGTTTTCCGGCCGCTGAAAGCCATGATTACACTCCTCCACGGCGGTTTCCAGCCGGATACGCCTCTTTGCAGCTCTCTCCACCGGCTATCTTCCAGAATTAAAACAAAGAACTAAGCTGAAGATGTGTTGATTCTGCTGCGTGTTTGGGGCCTTGGGCAACAAGATGGTTAAAAGATCCCTATGTTATTTCAGCAGTTTTTATATGTATTTATAGAACTATACATATGCCTGTTTTGATGTGTAATGTGTATCAACTGAGACAGTTGGATCTGAGAAATTGTATTAGTGTGCGATATTTGTAATGAACTATTGATTCAATGATTTGATGATAGTTCTATTCGAAAGGCATTTCAAGTTTGAAAACAGTGATGAGAGAGATTGCTATGCAGCACATTTTGTCCTAATTTTTAGCGTGATTAGTTATTTTATTTTATTTTCTTTAAAATAAAATTGTTTGGGAATAGTGACTCATTTGGTAACTTGGTCTTATGTTAAAGCCTTTTGTCACTCCAAATTAAAGTCTTAATTGTTAACTTTGATTTTTTAATTTTTTTTTGGTTTTTTTTTTTTTGCTAAAAATGCAAAAAGCCAAAGTTATCCTTTTATCAAAAAATTAAAAAATTAAAAAATCAAATTAAAATACACACTTTCAGAATATTTTATTTAAACTTCGACTATTTTTAAAATATAATAATACTTTTTATTTATAATTTATTTACTACAACTACCAACCATGTATTAAATATTTTATCAAAACAGTAAAAAAAATAAAACATATTAAATATTTTACCAAAACACAAAAAAATATTCTAAACAAATTATTTGAATTAATTTATTATTTGAAAAAAAATTAAATCTCTAAAAGGCAAATTTTTAAGTCATTAGATTGAAGAATTTACTTACCTTTTATCTTTTTTGGAGTTTTTTATTTTTTAATTAACTTTTTTTAAATTTGTCTCAATGAAAAGAATTCAAAATATAAAAACTTTGATAAAAATAAAAAAATTAACTAAAGACGAAGATAAACAAATATATAGGCCCTATTTGGGAGAATTGTTTTTGCTTATTTAATTTGCTTATTTTTATTTTTCGTAAATTTTTCTTATCGCTTACTTAAATTATTATATTTTTTAATTTTTCTCATCAAAATGAACTAAAAATATAACAAAAAAATTGATCAAATATAAAAAATAAATCAAAAAGATAAAAATAAATCAAAATAAGCTAATAAGCCAAAATTTATGTTATTTATTTTTATCTTTAGTAATTTTTTTATCTTTTGATTAAAATTTTTAATTTTTTTTATTTATCTAATCAAAACGATTCAGAAAAATAAAAAAAATAGTCGAAAGATAAAAAAAAAAAAGTTTTAAAAAGATAAAATAGGCAAAATTCTCAAAATTTAGCCCAAATAGTGCCATACTTTGGCTTATTTTTGTTTTTAATTTTTTTATGTTTTGTCAAAATGTTTTATTTTTTTATTTGGTTCAATGAGAGAAATTTAAAATATAATAATTTAATTAAATAATAATAAAAATTATTAAAAACAAAAATAAATAAAAATAAAATAAATAAATACGTCAATACTAGTAAGAAGTCATGTTATGTGCGGAATATATATATTTTTTAAATGACTTAAATTTTTTTAAAATTATGTTATTCATTTTTATATTTGATAGTATATACTTTTTGTTTTTGCTAATTAAAGGGGATGGGAGACCCAAAGTTTAATAGCATATACTTTAAAAATAATAAATGAATACTATTTGTATAATTGTGAAATTCTTTAAGGCATTCAAGCACAACTAAATTATTTTCTTCTTGGAAGTGACAAAAAGTGATAATTCAAGGTGGAATCATAGTATGGATAAGAAATTGAAGTAGGAGGAGGCTGATGATGTTGATAAGGAAGGTAAAATAAAGAAAAGTACAAATTGGGGATGATATTTTTTGTTTGATAATAAGGTTTTAAATAATTTTATAAAATATATAAAAATAAGAGTATTGAGAGATGTGAATGGTTTAATATAGTTGTAAAAGATAAATAATAATTTTGAATCTAAGTAAGGATAAATGACTTGAATTTAATTAAAAATAATTCAATTAACATTATGATATAAAAGAGGGATATTAGGCTTAATTTTAGATAGACAGATGGATATTAATGTCTTCTTTTTTTCTGACCTTTTTATTTTTATATTTAGAAATTTTAAAATTGTTTGAGCTAATTTTAAGTTTTGTATTATCTAAGCCAATTGAATTGTGAGACATATTAGGAACAAAATAATAAATAATCTGAGAAAATCTTTAGTTTATTATTTTTTTAAAACAATAAATGGTTTAAAAGATAATGGATAATTAGAACCAATCTTAAGATAATAGATAATTCAAGCTTAAAATATGCTTAGTGTTAGTAAAAAGATAATATATAATACGAAAGAATTTAATCAAAATAAATAATTAAAATTTGGACCAATTAATTTGTGATATGTATTATTATATACTAACGAAATTATAAACTAAAAAAGTGAATAGAACTTTTGAGTTTAAAAAGCCTACAAGTTTTGTTTTATATAATAATATAAATTTATAATTTATATTTCTTTTTAGATGTAGGTAAGTATGTTAGACACGGTTGTCCGGTCCTCACCCATGTCCATCAATTTCATCAAAGTCGATAAACACTTCGCGAACGAAATAAATTGGATCGTTTTTCCTTCTCTGCATTCTCTGTATTTAAAATATAAAAAGAGTTATTTTTTTCTCAAAATATAGACAGATTTTTTATATTCTTTAAGACTCATCTAATTTTAATGTATTAGATAACTAAAAAATTTTGGTCAAATTTTAAAATAAAAAATGAAAAAATATAGTAAACATTTTTTTGAACTTTGGTAAAAAAATATACTTTACCAGTCTTTGTTTTTAAATACTTCAACATAAATTTGATTTTTAAGAAAAATCTTTTGAAAATTATTTTTTAAGGAAAGCTTTAAAGATATCTCCTTCAAAATTTCTTTTAAGGAAATCTTTTTAAAATCTTTTTTTGAATTTTGAATGTCAAGACTTAACAACTTTTAAATATATCTCCTACAAAATCTCTTTTAAGAAAATTTCCTAAAAAATTATTTTTTTTTTAAATTTTGAATATAAAAATTTGGCAACTTTTCTTTCTATAGTTGATCTATCATACATAAAACTAAACTGATTCTATGACACTAATATTGTTAACTTTAGATAATATTCAATTACTCTTTTCAATAGTTTTATTATATGACTCATCAACTTAATACATATATAGCTGTTATAATTTTAAATATCTATTTTATTTTTATATATAGGTATAAGAATACATTTTTACCACTTTTTTAGTATTTTTTTAGTCATTATGATTCTATTAAGTAATTTTATTAATAAAGACACTTCAACTTTGTTTAGACATTTTACACTTCTACAAAAATATCATCTTCTCGTAGAGTCTTATATGATTTTAGTCTCATCATTACAGTTTTCTCTTCAAATTTTCTTATTATACAATAGAAGTTATATTCTCTAGTTTCATCCAAATTATCAAATTTCTCTCATTCAGATTTTTCTATATGTTTTTCGTTTAATAATTTTTCAAAATAAGTTTTTCATCTTTCCTTAACATCGCCATTCTTTACAACACCCTTAAATCCTTCGTTTTTAAGCATTTAACTTGAATAGGGTTTATTAATTTTTCTTTTTCTCCACTTAGTGAGTTTATAGATATTCTTTTCTTCTTATTTTTTGTTACCATATATGTAGTGCTTAAAGTCTTATCTCTTATATAACCAATCCTAAGTTCAAAAAAAGAAGAAGGATTCTACCTTAGATAACTTACTTACAATTAGCACGTCAAAAGATTTGTCAGATGTTTCTAAACATGAATAGAAATTGTATAGAATTTATGCAATTAAATTTTTTAGATGAGACTAAAGCCTCATTTGCCAAGATGGATTTAAGTCAGACTTTTTGCATAAAGCTATTTTAAATGCAAAAAGCCAAAAGTTCGTTTGAGAGAGATACAAGGTGATTTTAAGCTAAAGGCTTAAAGTAGTTTTAAGTCTAAAGACAAAAAATTTTGCTTAAAGTTGCTATAATTTTTAAAAATTTATTTTTAGACAATTTTATATTCAATATGAATTTTGTTGGATAGATTTTGACGAGTACATTATAAAAATATAATTTTTATAAAAAAATAAATTTATATAATAAAAGTGATGATATTTTAAAAAAACATAAAAGGCTAAAAGCCTTTAAGTTAGAAATCGAGACTTTTTTTATTTTTTGAGCTTTAAGCAAAAAGGTAAAAAACCTAATTTTAAACCGTCTTAAAGCCAATTGCCAAGCGAGGCCTAACTCTTAAGATGTTGGATTCAAACTGTTTGTCTTATTCTTTTTAGAGTGTAAATTATTAATGCAAAAATTAAATTAATTAAATATCATTAAGTATTTAAACATAACATATTTGTTTTTATAAAATAAACAGTGCTATCTATTTATCTATTATTATTTAAAGATAAATATGATTCTTTCACCCATTTAATAATAGCTAATGAACTTATTAATGTTTTGTAAATAACAAAATAAACAACTTAAATTATCAAAATGGGCCAATCTTAACCTACAATTCACCCAACAAAGTAGTTTGGAAATATAATAATTTATACTAATTGCGCTAAACTCTTGAATAAGCATGAGGTCTTGGGCTCGAATAATTATTCAATACTTTTGGAGCAATACTCTATTCAAATCATTGGATGACACATCTTCATATGTTGAATAAAATAATAACAAAAAAGTGATAGGTCCCATTAAACACACCAATAATTATGAAATTAGAACACCACCTAAACTTACTTCAAGAATATTTAATATTTGCTCCTTGAGCTCACTGTCCCACCACCGAATTGGTCTGCAAGATATGGCCGCAATGGATATTGATCTTGTTGATGCCAAAATTTAGATTAAAATTTGCAGTTTACTATAACTTTTATTTTTTTATTTGCAATTAAGGATGGCAAATTTTCTCTGCTCGCCTCATCTCAGCTTGTTTTAATCCTATTATGTACGAGTTTTTTTTTCTTTTTGTTTATGGTTCCACTCTTAGTTATATAAAATAAATATTTCTTCATTTTTCATCTATATTTCTTATATTTATATTTTAAGTTCTACTGATTCCTTACCTATTATTTTTTATATCAGATATTATAACTCTTTTTAGAAACAATTTTCAATATATTCTCGTTCCCGTCTTGTCCAAGCTATTTTTTCGATATTTTTTTCCATCCTCTCTCCAATCCCATATGGAATTATGATAGGAGATATGCCCTGTCCCCGCCCGGCCCGGCCCGGCCCGGCCCGGCCCGTTACCATTCAATAAGGGAGTCCCAATCAAGATTTTAGTCCAAATTTTTTGACAGATTTTTGGGCCATTGACTGCTTGAAATCTGATTCAGTTTGGGCCTTGGACCTTATTCGAATCTGTTCGAGCCAACGGTCGGTTAATTTTCTGGGCCCTTGTCATCTGAAGCATTAATTCTCGAATTTTAAAATAAGGCTATTTGTGGGCCACACACACTTGGGCCCTTAGGGCTTTTATTTGAGAAGTAATTGGACCACTTTATTTATTTATTTATTTATTTTTGCTAAGGCCTTTTGAGGCAATTTGGAAAGTCTTGTCGGCAATCCATTTGGAGCTATTAATGCTAAAGAAAATCCTCTGGTTATGAAGAATTATAAAAAAAAAAAGAAGATTGAATTCAAATTTCTAAAAATTTAAAAGTACAATAATTCTACAAAAAGTCGGGTTAAATGAAACCAAACAGAGCATAAGTTTTTTTTTTGGGGTGAGGACAAAAAGATAAGTAAACTAAATCAAACTGTAGTACAGTTTGATTTCGTATTTATTTTGTAAATCGTAACAGACGAATTGACTTATTATTTTTATTAAACTCGCTCAAATACAAATCGCGAACGCATGGATGATACTTTTTTTTCGTCTTTGTCCCGCTCTCACATTTTTCGTTCCGTTTTATATAAGTTTTTTTCACCCCGTTAAGAAACGGGTAGGCTGCGCTATTGGTTTGTCTTGTCTCATTTCTTCTCGTATTGGCCCTGATTGAATAAATTAAATATATTTTATATACAAAAATGTATATATAATTTTTTTTAACCATATAATAGAACCAAAATATAAAAATACTATACTTCTTTTTTATTTTTTACTTGATTTTTTTTTTAAATTCTAATTATTAATCAATACTATTATTTTAATATTATATTATGTCATTTATTAATATTAATTTCTTGTAAAATAAAAAAATATTTCCCGTCTACGTCCTTTCCTAACCACAGCACCGATTATTTTCTTCCGATCTTGTCTCGCTCACTTCTCCGAATAGTTTATCCCAACCTTCTCTCGATAATAAATAGGGTGAAAATGAAACACATATCTCCGCACCCCGCCTTGCTTTATTACCACTCGTCCGTACGAACGTTTGTTGTTTAAACGGAAAGCGACCCAACCTGACCCAAATCTCAAAAAAATGGTCAAACTGTTCACTTTATCAGGGCAGGACATACTTGCCATTATTTGTGGATTTATGTCTTGGAATCTCCGGTACTTCAGATTCTTAATTCGCCCCGAACGTCCAAAAAAAAAAATTGACAAAATACCCTTTTGTCAACTTGATTGTAGGTTAAGTTTTTTTTATTTAAATTTTTTTAAAGTTAAATAAATAAAAAATTCGTTTTATAAATTATAAAGGTTATTTTAAATTAAAAGATAATCAAAAAAAAATTTGATTTAAAGTGACTTTGACCCCAAAAAAAATTTAAATAAAAAAGAAGTTATAATTTTTTAAAATTTATTTTTACATTATTTTATATTCAATATAAATCTTATTGGATAGATTTTGACGAACATATTTTAAAAATATAATTTTTATAAAAAAATAAAAAAATATAATAAAATTATGATATTTTTAAAAATATATAAAACTATTTTATAAAAAAAAAAAACTAAATGCTAAAAACTTTTAAATTTTTAACCGATACTTTTTAACTTTATTTTTTCACCTTAAGTAATAAAAACAATTCTGCCAAATGTTGCCAAAATCCTAACTTCATCAGGGCAGGACGTATGGCCATTATGGCCATTATGGCCATTAATAAAAACAATTATTTTTTTATAGAAAAGTTTAAAATAATTTAAAAATATTACAAATTTAATATAAAGTCAATTAAAGAGTTACATCGAAAATAATGAGGGTGTTTGACAATACTTCTTAATTGCTATAGTTTTTAACTTTTTACTACTAATTTTAATTATAAATTATAATTTTTTTTTAAACGCTCACAATTTCTACTACAAACTGTAATAACATTTTTTTCTATTTTAGGTACAAATTACAATTTTACTAAACACTCACAACTTTTTTTATAAGTTACAATATATGAATTACTACTTTCTGTAATCCAAAACATAGAAAAGGCTATATGCATGAAGGAGAGAGTCTCCATGCAAGGAGGAGAAAAACCACATACTTGAAGAAATAAACCTCCACGTAAAGAACATTATAAATCTTCACGTAACAAGAAATTATTGAAACACAATAAAAACTAACCAAACGATCACCATAAATTGCATATCATTGCTTTTTTTTCCATAATTAGGCAAAATGATATTATAATCTCCGTCTAATTATAACAAACAGACTTACTAAAAACTGAGACGATTGTCTTCTTAGAGCATTTCAAATGCTATTAATTATTTTGACTAGTTAAAAATAGGATTCAACTCCTCTTTTATTTCTCAAATAAATAGACAAGACTATTTAAATTATATAATGTCTATTATAGCCAATTTTGATGATTTGAATCATTTATAATATAGAATTTATTGAAATGATTATACATATTCAAAACCAAGTTAACAAAAATTGTTAATTATATATTTATAAAAAAAAACAACCTTATCTTTAAAAACATACGATAATTACGATTTTGAGGATAAATCGTACATTTTTTGAAATTAATGTGATTCAACTGTGAACTCCAATCAATTTATTTTTTTTATATAAATGATATTTTTGAAACACTATACGAAGAATCAAAGTACTTAAAAGTATAAAAAAAATGTGTTCACTATTTTGTTTATTCATTTTTATTACATGTACAATAACATTATTATCTATTTTAGCTTTTTATTTAGATTTTTAACAATATGTTTTATTTATTGCTTCTCATATAATTTTGCAAGCTATAAAGTAGCTAAAATTTTCTAGTTAAAAAAGAATTTAAAGAGCTTATTGGAGTTGCTCTTGTATAAACAAGAATCCTATTAAAACAAAAAATAGAGTTAGGCACCGGTTAAAATAAATTTTGAATTTTTTATTTTTATATTTCTTATTTTTTGGCTATTTATTTATTTATTTATTTGGGCCGTATATAGAGGAATACAAAAAATAAAATAAATAATTAAAAAATAAAAAAATTCACTAAATCTAACAGGAATTGTATATGGGCAAATTTGTACTTATTTGCAGGCTGTGCCACATGAAACAAACTCCAAATGGGGAGAAAGGAGAGACAGAGACTTCCAAGAATTGTCGCTTTCACTCCACGGAGTTTTACTTAAAAAGGCTGAAAGTATTTATTTTCTGAAAAAGACTTCATTCTAACAGGAAAAATTAATAAATATTTATAAATATTACAATCCTGCTAACCATTATTTATTGGATACTGAATAATAATAGTAATAAGAATTGAACTCTAATAATAATAAGAATTAAACTTTGAGTAGTTAGAGTAAACTCTTACTTATCTTTATTCATTGTTCAAGCATAATAGTTAGCATTTTCCTAAATATTACATAACATTTTTTATGTAACATTTTTAAAAAGGAAAAATTTCAGTATCTAATTAATTTTGCCCTTAATTATTCAACAAAGATATGTTAATGTTATTTCACTCATAGTAGTTTTCACAACATTAGTGGAAAGAAGCACTATGCCCCCTGCTTTGGATTTTTAAAACACTTGATTTTTACACTTTTTAGAAAAAAGAAAGAAAGGAACGAAGGCAAAAACACTTAGATTATTTGGGATAATATATTTAGGGTAATTTTTCCCTTTTTTATTTTTTGTTAAAATGTTAAATATGCTATTGTTTTATTTTTAAGTTACAATGTTTGTGATATTAACTTGACTTTTTTTATTATTGAAAGAATATTTAGTTTTTCAATTGAGGGCTATATAATTATTTTATTCAAAAAAATTAGTGTGTTTGGAATGCGTATAATCTTTTATCGTAGACCAAAAAATTTAAAAATTTAGTGAATTTTTTAGATATGCCAATTATTATAGCTTAAAAACTTTTTTTAATAAAAAATTAGCTTTTTAGATATTTTAAATAGGGTCTATCTGAAAAAATGACACATAATATTCTAAAAATATAAAATAATCCCTATTTCCGGTAGCCTTTACCTTCACAACAATCTTTCTTTAGTTATGATTTGCAATTAAAGACATAATTTAATTACAACATTACTTTTAAATAATAAAATTATTTTTAATTGTTAAGAGTTATATTTTAAAATTTTTATTGGCTCACTCTTAATTTAAACCAAAAATAACAATATATATATATAAACTAAAACTCTTTTTGGAACAATATGTATACATATATGTTAAAGGTATAATTTTTTATGGGAGATAAAAAAAATGTTCGAGCTTGAAATAAAGAAAAAAAAATGTTAAGTTTAAATTGGACTATGAGAAAAAGAATTGAGTTTTTAATAAAAAAAATTAAAAACTTAATTAAAAAAAAATTATCACATAAAATAAATATCGACATCAATAGTTCTTTCTTATATAATGTATGTTCATATCTAGTTGTTATCCAACGTAGTTTTAGACCTTGGAAATGTCTTTAAAAAAAAAATTAAGTTATAAAATATTTATTTTTTAAAAACATAGGGAAAAGAAAAAAAATTGAATTACGAGAAAAACCAATAAATCCCAAACAGGTAAACTTGTTACTTTGGTCAAATCAAGTCTTCCCAAATAGAAATTTTCATCAAATCACATCTCAGTATCTCACGTCTTCCATCATAGTCAGCCATGCTTTCTAATAGGCCGCAGGAGTCATAATCATTTGCTCTCTCTCTCTCTCTCTCTCTCTCTCTCTCTCTCTATATATATATATAAAAGAGCTATATTACATGCATATATCGATCAAATACAAATGAGTAATAAAGATTAAAATTCTAACGGCTCAAAACTTATTCTCAATAATTTGTTAAAAAAAATTAAATTTTAAATATTTTAAAATATAATTTTTAGTTAAATCTAAAGTTAAATATCTTTAAATTTAATTAATTTTTTATATGATTCTAAGTTCTAATTTATTTATCTCAATGAATAGAATAATTATTAATTTTGTGACATTCAAAATCATTAATAAATAGATAAAAAATTAATTTCAAAAGTGTACCATTAAAATTAGCAAAAGAATAGTAACATGCTTCAATCCCACATTAATTAAAAAAAATTGTTATAGTGTTATATATATACCAACTTTAACCTAAAAGGTATGCCCATTGGAGGTACCCAATTTTGTAGAAGGGAAAGAACCTACTTAAAGATGAGTTCGACCCAAACCCCATGCGCGCATGCGCTGCCGCTGCTTGCTCATTTGATCAGCCGGGCTTGGGTTCTAGTTCGGCTCCATGGCCCTGGGTTGTGGGTCGACATAATTCTTCCATTGCCGCAACTTTCCTTCCTTTATTTCAAAACATAGTTCTTCAGAAAATTTAAGCACACCTAGGTTTGTTGCGTGTGCAGATTGTTGTGCTTCTTCTACACGCGACAATCATTTTATTCTGAAGGCAGACGCCCGATTCAACTCAAGCACCAAGGCAGGGCGCAATTTGTCTTAAAGAAACAACGTCGAACGTTGAATTCGATTGCAATTTTTATTTTGTAAGTCGGTTCTGTTTACGTTTTGTTTTTTTAAAAACAGTGTTCTAATTCCATTATGTTTCGGATTTTTGCTAAATTATGTTCTCGTTTTTAAGATGTGATTAATTATGATATGTTTATTTTCTTAACACAATTTGATTCTAAGTTATTATCGATTTATTTTTATTTGCATATGTTGTTTTTATTTTTCGTATAGTCAAAACAGATTCTAGAAAGAAAATTATTTCTATTTTTCTGAATCTTTAATTTCAAATTGCTGTAATTTTATTTACTGCTTATTATTTTTTTTTTTTTTAGAATTTTAAACCAACAATCTTAAAACAGATTGAATACTTTGTTTCTAAAAATTAATGTCGGTATTTTATTAAACGTTTGTTGCAGTTATTTAAATATTGCTGTACAATAGTTATATAATACTTGTTGTTGGTTTCTGTTTCGGTGTTGATTGCTTTTGTAGTTATGGTAACCAAAATCGAAAATAAGATGAACCACGTTCATCATGCTCCAACCCCTATTGTGGCTTTTGTTCTTGCCCCAATTCTGGCTATGGTTCCTGTGATCCATAGTGAGAAATCGAAAAAATTAAATGGGATAAACTTCAAAAGGTGGCAGCAAAAGATGTTGTTTTACCTTACGACGCTGAATTTAGCACGGTTCCTCCAAGAGGATGCTCCCTCGTTGTCTGAGAATGAGGGAGATTGGAAAGTTATTGCAGCAATTGAAGTATGAAAGCATGCTGACTTCTTGTGCTAAAACTACATCCTTAATGGCCTGGACAACACATTGTACAGCGTGTATAGTCATTTGAAGACGATGAAGGAATTATGATAATCTTTTGACAAGAAATACAAAACTGAAGATGCCGGCATGAAAAAATTCGTTGTCAACAGATTTCTCAAATTTTTAATGGTGGATTCCAAAATCATCATCAGCTAGGTCCAAAATTTTCAACTGATATTGCATGAAATTCATGCTAAAGGCATGACTCTAAGTGAGTCCTTCCATGTGGATGCCATTATTGAAAGTTACCACCGTCCTAGAGGGATTTCAAATTTTATTTGAAGCACAAGCACAAGGAAATAAGGCTCTAAGATCTAATAATCAGGCTTAGGATTGAGGAGGACAACTGCTATGCTGAAAAGAGAGGTTTTCAGGGGTTCCAATTTAAAACGAAGGCAAATGGGGTGGAACAATCCAAAAAGGGAAGAAGTGAAAGAATCACAAACAAAAGGTCAAGTGTGGTGATTCTAAGATGTTCAAGGGAAGATACTTTGTATGCGACAAATCAGGCCACCAAGCAAAGAATTGCAGAAGCTATAAAGACCAAGGAAATTCCTCGAAGAAACCAAAGCATGCTCAGACCAATGTTGTAGAAATTGAAAATCTCTCATCTGATGTGTCTGAGATGAACCTGACAACTGTGGTGTCTAAGATCAACTTGGTTGGATCCAACCACAAAGAGTGGTGGATGGATACCGGTGCAACTAGAAATGTGTGTGCAGATCAGAAGTTGCTCACCATTTATCAAGCGGTGACAAGTGGAGAACAACGCATTTTTTGGGAAACTCTTCTAATGCAAAAGTGGAAGGATAAGGAAAGGTTGTGTTGAAGATAATATCGGGCAAAGAGCTGACGCTTAATAATGTCTTGCATGTGCCAGATATTAGGAAAAATCTTGTGTCAGGATCATTGTTAAGCAAAAATGGGTTTAAACTGGTCTTTGTATCTGATAAATTTATTTTAAGGAGGGCATGTACGTGGGAAAAGGGTACATGTCAGATGGCTTGTTTAAATTAATGTAGTGACTGTTATTCTAAAAATGAATAAGACTACATTTACTTACTTGTTTGAGTCTTCTTTTGTGTGGCATGACAGATTAGGATATGTTAAATTTGAATGTTTGCGTAGATTAGTTAATATGAATTATTTACCTAAATTTGATATTAATTTAAATCATAAATGTAAAACTTATGTAGAAACTAAATTAATTAAATCACCCTCTCCATCAGTGGAAATGAGTACTAAGCTTCTTGGTTTAATCTATAATGATATTTGTGATTTGAAATTTATTTAAACACAATGAGGCAAAAAGTACTTTGTCACCTTTATAGATTATTGTACTAGATACTTCATGTGTATTTTTTAAGAAGTAAAGACGAAATCTCAGAAACTTTTATAGTATATAAAACAAAGGTTGAGAACAAACTTGGCAGAAAGATTAAAACTTTAAGGAGTGATAGGGGAGGTGAATATGAATCATCTTTTGGTGAATTTTGTTCACAACATGGAATTATCCGTCAAACAACAACTTTCTATTCTCCACAGCAAAACAGAGTTTCTGAATAGAAAAGCAGAACTTTTAAGGAAGCAATGTCCTCTCCAGATGCACCTTGGTGGAAAGAAACAATCAATAGTAAAATAAAATCTATCTTGTAAAATCATACTTGGGAACTGGTAGATCTTCCACATGGCTGTAAACCTCTTGAATATAAATAGATATTCAAGAGAAAAATGAGAGCAAATAGATCAATTGAAAAATATAAGGCGAGGCTTATAGTTAAGGGATACAGGCAAACTAAAGAGGTGGACTACTTTGATACTTACTCGCCTGTAATTAGAATAACATATGTTAGAATGCTAATGTCTATTAAATCATTGTTTGATCTAGAAATACATTAAATGGATATTAAAACAATCTTCTTAAATGGAGATTTAAATGAAGAAATTTATATAAAACAATCTGAGAGTTTTATAGCTCTAGGATAAGAGAAGAAGGTGTGTAAGCTTGTTAAATCTATTTATGGGTTAAAACAAGCACCAATGGCATAAAAAATTTGACAATGTAATGCTGTTAAATAGTTTTAAAATAAATTAGTGTGGCAAATGTATCTACATAAAAGACACTGACAAAAGTTGTGTCATTATTTGTTTGTAAGTTGATGACATAGTAATCTTGGGTAGTAACAATACTATAATTAAAACTTTCAAGAATATATTGAATAAGAGGGTTGACATAAAAGATATGGGAATAATAGATGTTATACTAGGGATGAAGATCACTAAAACATTTGAAAGATATGGCTTATCTCAATCCCATTATGTTGCAAAAAATTCTTGAGAAGTTTAATAAGAGTGACACCCGCATTACAAGGACACCTGCTGATATAAATCTTTATTTGTCTAATAATACAGATAAAGCCATATCTCAATTAAAATATTCTCGTATTATTGGGAGTCTTATGTACTTAATGAATTGTACGTGATCCGACTTGGTATATGCTGTGAGCAAATTGAACAGGTACACTAGTAATCTTGGGATTGACCACTGTCAGGCAATTATTAGGATATTAAGATATTTGAGATACACCGAAAATGATGGATTGTATTACACTAGATATCCAGCAGTACTTGAAGGATATAGTGTTACAAACTAGATATCTGATACTAATGACTTAAAATTCACAAGTGAATAAGTATTCACTTTGGGTGGTGCAGCTGTGCCATAAAAAATTGTCTAAACAGACGTGTATAGCGAGGTCTATAATGGAGTCTAATTTTATAATTTTAGACAAAACTGGAGAGAAAGCTGATTGGCTCATTCAATTTTTAGAAAACATCCCTATATGAACTAAACCCGTGTCAACCATTTATATACGTTGCGATAGTCAATTAGCAATTGCTAAGACAAAAAAATAATATATATAACGGTAAGTCTCGACATATACATCGCAGACACAATACCGTAAAACGCTTGCTCTCAAGTGAAATAATTTCTATCGAATATATAAAGTCTAAAGCTAATATAACGAATCTGTTAACTAAAGGCTTAAGCAAAGAGCAAGTTAATCATTTATCGAGGGGAATGGGCTTAAAGTTTATGATTTAAGAGTCGTTTCAATGGCAACCTGTAGACACTCCAATTTAACTCCGCCTAATCTTATGATGATTCGAATGAATTCGATGATGAAATCAAGTGGAATGGTGTTTTAGAACGATCCTCAGAGAATGATCCAAGCTCAGTATTCAAACCAGATGATCAAATCCTTTAAAACCAGTGAACCCACTGTGTCCAACCCTTGAGCCGCCAACTTTGAACTGTGGGACTATCAACTTTGATTGTTGCGACCATTATAAGAATGTCTTGAAAACCCTAGCAAAGGTCGCGACCGCCAACTTTGAACCTTGGGGTCACCAACATCATTGTGGCGATCGCTAAAAGAAACTCTTGGAAACTTGACCTCTGTTGCGATCGTCAACTCTGATCATGGTGACCGCCAATTCCAAAAATCATGATGTGTCCCAAAACGTGCTAACATTTCATTGGTCGATGAATTCTATAAATACTATACCCCTGGTATATTTTTTAGAAATTTTTTTTTGTGTGAGAGATACTCTACTGAAGTACCGAGAGAGTACAAGTTTTGATGCTGGCACCCTACTGCTTTGCAGACATACGAGCTGCATTACGCCTATACTCTGCCGAATTCCTGACTTACTGATTGGAATTGGAGCATTCCTCGAGGATCAGACAATTGAGCACTATTCTCCTGACAATTAAGGATAATTGTTGATAATTGAAACCTTAATGGTGTCAGGTTTGGCGAGAGGAGCCGATTTGACCGTTGGACTCGTAGTGGTTTAAACGTGAATGATATAATTAAGATACCGTGCTATTGAATTGAATAACTAAGAATGGCCTAGAGTAGTTCATCGGCGAAAGATTAAAAACTTATGTAATGTAAGGTAGGCTATTTTTTCGGGTTAATCCCCGTAAAAACGTGCTCTTGGGAGGCCGACTCATCGATGTTTCCAAGAGAAATCGAAAATGTATGCTCCCACGTCAGGCTATAAAATGGGTATTTATCCATTGGGCCTCGAGTGACCGGATGGTGATAAATATGCCTGGGTCTATAGGCACCGTCCGACCTTAGTACTTAATGAAATCAAAGAAAGAAGTGTGTGTAACCCATAAGATGTCGTTGTATTGTGAAAAAAGAAAATGAAATAGGGAATCATGATAATTATGTTGGAGTTGAGATAATGGGATTAAAGACTAAACAAAGAGTGTGTTGGTTTTAAAAAGGAAAGAAAACAAATTATGTGAACGAGAATTTACAAGAAAAGTGGATTCGATTTTGGATTCAAACATGCTGTACATTCATATAATCATCATCGCATGTCATGCATATGTTCATAACTAATCTTTTTTCTACGAGTCTTGGCTTATGGTGCTTAATCCATTTTAGGTGATAATAGAAAGAAGATGGTCGAATAAGAAGTTTTGTCTCAATGAACGTTTTTGAAGTTTTTGGGAATTGAATTACATACATGTAAAAATATCTTTTGAGAAATGTATATATTGTAAATGTAATTCATTTGGTACAATGATTCAATACTTGGTTTTGTTGGTATTCGTTTTGTAAGGCCTTATAGCCACGCACTCATGGATTGTATACATATACATTTGGGTGAGGGAGAATCCCCGGTTTGGTTGGTTATGGTTTAAGTTATATCATATGTTTTCAATTGGTTTTCATGTTGTGTATGGCTCTTGTGCTTCGAGGGAGGTTTTGAGACCAAGTTTTGAGTACTTTATTTTATACTATGAGGCTTTCCAAAATGCATAAAAGCAGGTGAAGTTTTGAGTTTTAAACTTAGTTTTCACAAAAATAGTTCAGAGCCAGACCGCTTGATGGACCGCTTGAGCGGTCAAAAGGGACTCTCGATTGTTTAAGCCTGAGGGAAATAACTAAGAGCAGGCATGGACTGGTTGATCGGTCCTTTGACCACTCGAGCGGTCTAACCATTTTTTCAAAATTTTGTTTGTTTGTTTTGAAGGTTGGCTCTTGGGACTTTTATTCTATTTTCTTTGAACAATTCTTTTACTAAAATTAAACCCTTGAAAGTATGTTTTTCAAAAGTTATGAACTCGTTTTGATTTTCCTTTCAAAACTCAAGTTACGTCAAGTGATTTGTAGGATCTTTAGCTTTATAAAACGGGTTTCTTTTGAGTGTTCATGTGCCTCCGGTTTGGGGGCGTGACAACTTGACACTCACAATTCGAAACTTGAAATAAATTCCTTTTTTCTATTCAAAGGTTACCCTAATGTCTTTGGTATTTTTTCGCCTCTCCCTACAGCTCCACCCCGATTTAACCCTCCACACTACGACTAGAATTATAAAGCCTTTATAGATTATAGGCAAATTATAAAATCATAACTCTCACATAATTATAAAATCATATACATATTGAATTACTTATGAATTCATGACTTTAGCTCAGTTCAAATACATGTAAATAAAATTCTACTTATATGAGTCCATAAAATATAAGACAGTATACCGAACAAATTTGTGCAGTTAACACTTTCTAATTCTCCATATGATATGCTTAACAAATAAGAAATCGTAATACACCAAAAATACAGATTAATTATTCAATTTCAATCACATAAATATTGATGAAAATCAATAGTTGTGAGGCCTACTATTAAGTCGTTGTTTGGTTTTTTAAAAAAATTAGACGTTTTTTGCAAAAAAAAGTCAAATTTTAAGTTATACTGTTTGGTTTTTCAAAAAATCAACTGACTTTTTTTCATCTTTTAATCTACGGCGCTGATTGGCAACCTTAACTTTTTAGTTTTTTTGGTGTGGTTGTCTGTTTAACAAAAAAAAACTAAAAAATTATAAAGTCAAATCAAAACACAAATTCTTAAAATATTTTATTTAAATTTTTATCACTTTTAAAATATAATAATACCCCTTATTAATAACTTATTTAACACCACTACCAATTACATATAATTATTAGCATTAAATATATAGAATGGTAAATTTTTTTACTTTGAATAAAAATAAAAAAATAAATTTTTTATCCAAACAACTAACTTCAAAAATTCAATTCTTTTTACAAAAATAAAAAAACTGTACTAATATCTCAAACACTATAACTTAAAAGCAAAAATTAAAAATATATTAAATATTTTAATTTATAAAAACTACTATAAAATGTTATTCCAAACACGCCAACATTTTTATTCCTCTTTTTATTAGAAAAAAATTAATTATTTTAAAAATCAAATTTATTAGACACCTCAAACCGTGCCTAAAGCTAATCCTTCTTACGAGCAAGTTACAACATGACTTTCTCCAATTGACTTGGTGCACCACCTATTTCTAAACAATTGTGCCTTTTATACGCAGCTCTTATTGCTAGATTTTATAAAAACTTTAAATTAGAATTAAAACTTCTAAATAAAATTAAGTGTTGTTACTTATTTTTCAAATCGTAAAGCACGAATTTGCCAAATTTGTTATAATGTTCTGAAGTCTTGTGATGGAATTGTTATTTTTTCTTTTTATTTATTTATTTATTTATATATTTTTTGCAAAGGGTTTACACTAGTGAAAATAAGCCTCGTTTGGTCTAAAAGCTTAAGAACATTTTTTAAGAGTTTTTTTTAAAAAATTTTTTTTTTTGATTTCTCATTATGGGAGTAATATAAAAAGTATGCATGTTCAAACTAAAATAAATTTAAAAAATTCGTTAAAAATGAAAAATGTCACAAAAAATTTAAAAGCCTATTAAGTTGATTTTTTGTCTTCTCGGCTTTTCTGGTTTTTTTTTTTATATTTTTGTTAAAACAAATTTACTTTTCTAATTCATTGTGATTAAAGGAATCTAAATTTTTTTTGGTCTTATCTGGATTTTTCTGGGTTTTTTTTTATATTTTTGTTAAAAACATTTGCTTTTCTAATTCATTGTGATTACATGAATCTAAAAAGTATACCTGACCTAATTAATACTGAAAAAAATTCACTAAAAATCTAAAAAATTATAAAAAATAATTAGACCAAACGCACCCTTATGTCTCCCAAACAGTTAATCTTTAATATATATATTTTTTTTTTCCCGAGTTCAAGTGCATCCACCTTCGACGTCAAGGTAATACGGTAGCTCGCGCGCTTTAGCCTTGTAGCACTTTCTTTGAAGGGAAAGAGGCCCAATTCTTCTCTTGCTTTTGCTGAGAGTTTATGATGTTGAATTGATTAGGACGTCTCATTATTTTTTCTATAATAAAAAAAATAATTTATTAAAAAAAAGGAAGCGTATGAACAACAATTGAGGACGACTACTCTCCATTTGAAAATTTGGACAGGATCCTCTAGTCCTTACAATGGTCCTATTTTTGGGTTCCACTATGATGATTTGAGTTGAACCTATGATTTGACAGATCTTTTATTTTCGTAGGATCTTTATAGGCATTCTCCCATTCCTCAGTTAGATGTTTTGATGTAAGCTATACCTATACTTCGCGAGAAGCTAAATGGACTTATGGCTTTGTTTCACATTTTGCAGTTCGACAAGTGTATTATTTATGTAAAAAAAAAATTTAAATTAATTGGATAATAATAACTATATGTTCTAATAAATTTTATATGAAGAAAATGAATGATTAACTTGATTTTAAGTATAATCGTTCATTTCTCTCATGCGTACAAAATTGATCTAAATATGTGATTAACGTTAACTAATTAATTTAATTTCTTTACATAAATGATGTACTCAATGAACCCTAAAAATATTAACGATTTGAATTATGAAAGTGAGATCTAAAAGTGTGCCCGCTAGAAGCTCATGTCCAAATTTAAAACTCTTTTACAAAAACCACTTATGCCTGCTTGATAACACGTTTAGCCCTTGGATTAAACTAGAATTACGGTTGGTTTAAAAAGATTATGTTTGTTTTACAAAATTTTGATGGGACTAACAATGAAGTTGGATTGTGAAATCTTAAAATTACCGGATATAAAAACCCACCAAAGAGAGAGAGCAAATTATTTGGTGCTCTTGGAGTATTATGTGGCAAGTCTACGTGATACTCTCAATTAATATAGTAATGATAAATTTTATGATAGCGACATGATAACTCATATTTATTGAGTAATTAAGAGACAAATTAGTTCAAACCAATTTTGTACAAAGGGAACTCCGGACTCAAAATTTGACCTTAGGTGATATTTCTAGAATAAATTATGATTTTTTAAAATCGTAACCAGTAAGCAATGAAAAACGGAGAACTAAAGCTAAGTACCTCTAATTTGTTCTAGCTTCAAGCATAACTTAAATTTTTAATTTTCTTTGCATGGATCATTTTTATTTTAAAATATCTAAATTTCATAATATTAAATTTATCATGAGTGTATGAATTAAAAAAAAACTACATGCATGCAAAGTATCAAAAATCAAGAGCTACTCAAAATCAACCTTAATCCTAACTTCTAGCTTACCTAACTTAATTTCTTTCCTTTTTTTAATTTTCAATCTTCAGGAATGGAGGAAGAAAGACAAGATTTGATTTGTATATAAGAGGTTTAGAAATGTTTTCTTACCTAAGAGTTGAACCTATAGGATTTGAGGTTAAAGGACTTGGCTTTATTACAAGAACGGACGCCTTTCCTTCCTTCTCTTCTTCTTCTTCTTCTTCTTCTTCTCTCCTTCTTCTTCTTCTTCTTCTTCTCTCCTTCATTCCGACACTTAGCTAGATTTTTGAGTTTGGGTAGCTCACAAAGGCCTCAAGTGCCCATCCATGATGGAGATGAGGGAGCTTTTGTAGTCAAATTGTATAGTGGGAGCAATCATCAAGGGGTAGCAAATTAGCCCAATACATTTGCATGCAATGAGTGTGAAATGACTACACTCTGGCTTCAGTGTGGGGGTTCTCATGGGGGGTGTGGCCGGCCAAGAGGGAATCCATGGGGTAGGTGGTATTTTGCTATATTTTGTGTATTTTTAGGGTTCGTGATGGTCTAATCGTATTATATTGTTTAAGAAAAATGTTCAAAAATTAACTTAATGTATATTTTTATTCATTTTTTCATGGAATTGAGCTAAATAAGTGATTTTATAATTAATTCACTAATTCTATACGTTATACTTATTTTAGCATCATTTAATTGAGTATACGGTGGTACATGGATCAAATTATGGCTTTTTATAAAGATGTATAATTTTAACTTCAATTTATGATTTGATATACATGGTTTTAATTATTTTAATATAATTTGGTAGAATTCACTTATTTTATAATTGTTTACAATATTTATTCTTTAATTTATTTAATTAAAATGGTTAGTGGACAATCATAGAAAGATTTGATTCATTAAATAGGATTTGGCATCATAGGACTTGATTTAAAATAAATTTTGAAATGGGACACATTGTACTAAGTGGGGTGGGCCTGCCATGAGGGGTATTATTGTCTTTTTATTTTATATATATATATATATTGAATTTGTCATGTGTCAAATTTGGACCCTTTTGTGTAATTCTGTTCTTTCTTTTGGATTGAACTATAACTATACACTATTTTATGAGATTTTAGGATTTGGTGCTTATATTTAATTTCGTTAAATTTAATCGCCATTAGTTTAGTTCTATTTGATCACGAAATTTAAATCAGGCCTTTACATCCATGATCTTACACTCAGTTGTTATCCAAAAAACTGTTGAGAAGTTATCTACAATTCATTTTTGTTTTATTTTCTTTGGTCTTGATAGAATTGTTTTTTGCAATTTGGATTATGTAAATCACTCTTACTATAGTGGTTTAACAACGAATTACTGATCTCTTTTTGAAATAATTTGATGCATATAAATGGCTAACCGTTTGCCATAATCAATAAGTCTAACTACGTTAACATCTTTAGGAACACATAAAATATTTAGATTATTCGCTAGTAGTAGTGTTATATGATTAGCCAATGTATGTACCTAAATTCATTTTATGCTTTTGAATTTTTTAGATTTTAGAGTGGACAACATTACAATTTTTGTCATGTAAGTTGTTTTTTTTTTTTAAATACCTATCTTCTATAGGCTAAGCATTATTTTTTTTTGCATAATAAAATATTTTTATTTTTTATTGATCAGGTCTATATAGACTTGAGACAAGGAAAAACAGTAATGTGAGCTCTTTTAGTTCCTTTTGTTTTTTTTTGTTACATCTTTTTTGTATAAAGTTTGTTACCTACCAAGTGTCTTTGTGCATATAAGTCAGTTCTTTCAAGAAAGAAACGTTCAAGTTGTGATTCGAGATGAGCAAACTCATAATGTCATTCGCGTACATAGGAGAAATCCACCAATCAAACTTATTTTCTTAATATTTTTTATATTTTACTGTGTTTTTATAGGGAAAAAAAAAACAAGAAAAGACACAAGTAATTTTAAAGGGAAAAAAATAAAAGGCAAGTTCTGTCTTACTTCCCCTCTTTCTATTTCTTTCTTAGCCCCATCTCTCATTTTCTATTTCTTTCTTAGCCCCATCTCTCATTCTCTATCACTATCTCTCAATCTCTTTCTCAGCACAAATGTTTTTTTCTGAAAAGTTTCCTATGTTTTAAATAATAATAAGGTTGGATGGGTTTTGTCTTTATTTGATTTTTTCTTTATTTGATGGTCTAATGGGGCATTCACCATTGCCATTTCACCGTTTCTTAACATCAATCTCATTCGGTTCTGTATGCATGCAAAGCACCAAAATATGTACATCCTCGGTGGGTCAATGGATTTATTTTAGACTGCAAAGTGTATGAATTCGAATGGTACACATATGTTGGGTTGATGTTTGTTTTTACATTCTAAGAGAGCTGAACCTTTGAAATTGTAAGCTTTGGTGAAATTCACTCCACTCACCACTGAGGATGTTATGTGTTTCCTACTTAAAATGGTAATAAAGACATTCAAATGAAAAATAGAACCTTTGAAATAGTATTGTTTATTTGATGAAGCCATAGCTAAGTATCCCTAGAGTATTATTTTAATTGAAAAAAAAAATCAATTGGGTTCTCATAGTGTTACTTTAAAAAACGTTAAGATTAGAGGTTTCAGGTGATTAACTATTGTATTCGTGAATTATTTATTAAATATTTTCATTATTAGGAAAATAAAAAATGTTTAGGACTGATAGTTTGTCAAGCTCTAAAACCTAGGTCACGTGAACCACCCAAGAAAATTTCATTTTGTGATATCAAGATCCACTAAAACCACCAGAACCCAAACGGCCAAAGAACCTAACCCAAAAATAAATTAAAAACCTTTGAAAAACACACTTCTGATGATTTATTTTAAGTGAAAGAATAATTCAAAAGAATAGGGTCAAGATCCCAAAAGCCAAACTTTAAAAAAAAACCAACAAAATTTTTCAAAAATCTGTCCAGACAGATCAAGCGGTCCTTAACAGTCTGCCCTGAGCCACTTTCAAAAATCAAACCTTTGAAATCTAACACTTAACATATTTTCTAACTTTTTCAACGCATTCAGGCAAAATGAAATAAATTTAAAAGTGCTAAAACTTGATTCAAAACCTCCATCGAAGCGCATGAGTTGATATTAAACATAACACCAACTGAAAATCGTTTATATAATATTGGTATCAACCAACTAAAAATTGTTACAAACGACAATACATCCAATACAACCAACTCAAGATTTTTCTCGTTCTCATACAAGCATACATGCATTGGAACCATAATCTTAAAGCTTACAAAACATATGATGTTATGTACAAAACGTGTTATAACGATTACATAATCCATAATAACAAAAAATAAGAAAACTACAAGTTTTCTAATCAGCCATCACCTTTCGAACTTCACTACATCAAGCCAAATGATCTGGATCATCTGAAATTGTTTGAATCCAACAACGTGAGCCGAAACCTAATAAGAATAGACTAACATGAATTAAAAGTGTAACATGCAACCACCAGTTATATGAATAACTCAACCATACAAGTTTTTAAAATGATTTTTTCGAAACCACTATTGTTCACGTAACCCAACGACATCTAACAATTTGAAAAAACAACACTAAAGTCATTTTAGTTTTCTAACAAGGTTTTCAAAACAAAAGAGGTTATACAACCATAATGATTTACATGTACCGATACCGTCGCACCGAGAACGATGGTAGCAACTATACACTTTCATCTATTGACCTAGGTTCGGGGTATCCAATAACCCACTAGAAAATGACGAGTTCTATACCTTACCACAACAACTAACGGCGCCTTCCATTGAGGCAACCACTTTATTTATGGGGATTAACCCGAAGAAGTAAAGTACCTATTTGTGCAAATTTTTAAACTTTGATCGATGAGCAATTGAGACCCACATTCACCACATTATTTTGGTGCATTCACAAAATTATTAAAGGCACAAAGTTTAACCATTAATTCGATTAAAGGCACACAATCATACCATCCGAAAATCATGGAGGTAAACTAACATTTTTGCACAAAACTATCATCAATTCAACCAAACATTTAAAATCCATGCTCAACCCCAAAGGTTAGCTCCAAACACTAAAATTCATATTTTTACAACATCTACATAATTTCCTCCGCTTTTCAAAATACATATATTTGAAAATCATAAACACATGCATCTACCAACTTAATTTGTAATAAATCTCACAAATGCAAAACATGTTTTTTATCTAACCAAGCAAGGTTTAATCGCAAAATTCAATATTTATAGCATTTAAACACGATAAAAATGCGTATAATCACATATAACACTATTTTAAAACAAGATAATTTAGAATCCTATTGTATGAAGTTAAAAACTCAAAACTTTAACCACCGGTGAAAACCAAAATTGCCGAAACAAGATTCTATTTAAAAGGATGTGAAACCCTAAATGTATACAATATCGTTCCACTCTCGCAATACCAAAAATCACACCCGAAGCAAGGAAAAATCTAGAGAGAAGTCTAGGTTTGAGTTTTCTCCAAGAGAGAGAGAGAAAGAGAAGCTTGTGGAGGAAGACATGGACCAAATACCAATGCCACTGTCTACCTTACGCTTAACAACCCCAGATAGACCGCTCGATCGATCCTGAGTAAGAAAAAATCTAAAGAAAAGTTTAGGGTTTGAGTTTTCTCTAAGAGACGGAAAGAGAGAAAGAAAGAGAGAGAGAGAGAGAGAAGTTTGTGTAGGAAGACATGGACCAAATACCAATGCCATTGTTTGCCTCACGCTTAACAATCACCGACAGACCAATTAGCGGTCATACCCAAAAAATTTTAACTTTTGTGCAACGACTCCCATGGTTTCAGGATTAATTCTACCATGCATTTCTAAGTCATAATATACATACATTACATAGAAATAAATTATTTTATAACAACCATATGAAAATTATAACATGTCTAGAAAATATTTCAAAATAAAAAAAGACTGAGCCTTACAACTCTTCCCCTTAAGGAGTTTTGCCCCCGAAATTCGCTACGCGATCAAGAAGAAAAATAATTCCAAGTACCTAGCACGGATTTCAGACTCAAGCTCCCACATAGTTTCCTCGATTCCCATGATAAAGTCACAAAATCTTGACGTAGGCAATAGTTCTCCCTCTTAACACTTGTTCCTTCTTGTCCAAACTCTTACTACTTTTAAAATATAATAATAATAATACAACTATTCATAACTTATTTACTATCACTACAAATTACATATAATTGTTAATATCAAATATATAAAAAGATAAAATTAGCCACTTTGAATAAAAAGTAAAAAAATTAACTTTTTACCTAAACAACCAACTTGAAAAAAATTAGTTTAAATGCTAAGTTACCAAATAATTTACTTTGAACCTAAATTAGTTTTTAGCTAAAAATACCAAAAAAAAAAACAAAAACTAATTTTTAAACTTGTTGTCAATCCCAGCCTTATTATCGTTTGTCTTCAATTTACTTTATAATTTATTAATTTTTTATTTAACTTAAAACAATTTTAAACAAAAACTATGGTTTAAAACCCGAAAAAAAGCTATTTAAGATGTTTGATATTATTAAAATTGGTAACTTTTATATTATAGTTTGTATTTGAAATTGTGAGTGTTTAATAAATATTTTAATTTATAATTAAAATAAAAAATAATTATATTTTATAATAAAAATTAACAAAAATTAAACAATCACATAAACAAAAACACAATTTACCTAATTTAACCAAAACTAGAATTATGTCTATGAATTGGGGCGAATTCCACTTTTGCTTCAAAATTTAATTTATATAAACCCCTAATTTCAGCGATAACTAATGCCACCAATAATTCTCGTTCAATCCGTTACGAATACAAACCCTCTTAAATTATCTCTTTCTCTCTCTTATCCATTGCTCTTTCTAATCAACGTCTTCTCCATTTTTCTCGGACCATTAACAGAGGGAAAAGCAAGAGAATCGGAGAAACAATCAATACACAAACTTTTTATTTGTTATTCGATCGGAAAAAAAGGAGCTCAGACCGACCGTTTCGGGCATTGATGATCTGTTTCTTTCATTTTCTTTTTTGTTTTCTTTTGTATAATATATACCAGGAAAATCGTCCCCATCTGATCTGACTCACCGAGACTTTTTGGCTCGGCCGCCGGCCATTTCATCTTCTCCCTCCGCCGCCGCCGCCGTACGGAACACCCCTCCTGCCCTCCCATTTTCTCTCTTTTTTTCAACTTCTCGATCGTCTGGATTTAAGGACCGATCGACCAAAGAAACTGAGAGCTTTCGAAGTTGAATGCGGATTAATTCGAAGTTTCTAGGGGGCTTTTTTTTTCACTTTTTCGTGAATTTCGAGCGATTCAGGAAAAAAGCTTTTGAACTTTTGAGGGGTTGAACTAGAGAGATTTATTTGATTGTTAAGTGATGATACGACAGGTATTTCTCCGGCATCGTTCGTCGGTGAACCGGAGGCATCCGCTGCTGGCGACTCACAACTCATCGTCGTCCGTAACGGCGTTATCGTCATCTTCTCGGACCGGCGGTGGCGGTGGCGGTGGTGGTGGCGGTGGTGGGGGAAACGTGAGGATCGGGGAGGTGGCTGGCGGAACGGCGGCGGAGTGCGCGGCGGTGTGCTGCTGCTGCCCTTGCACTCTTGTGAACCTTCTGGTTCTGACCGCTTACAAGCTTCCGGCCGGGCTCTGCCGGAAGGCGCTGCAGCAGAAGCGCCGCCGCCGGCTGTTGAAGAACGGCCTGCTTCCGCAGCGGAGCTGCCGCTGCGACTGCGGCTGCGACGACACCGAGCTCCAGATCCACCCGATCGCCGTCGTCGTCTCACCGGCGGCCGACAATCTCTTCAAATCGGTCCAGGCCGACAATGATGTGATTGAGTTGGAGAAGGAGATGTGGGATATGTTTTACGGCACCGGTTTCTGGAGAAGTCCGTCCCGGAGAAGTAACGTCTGAAACGTACCAATTCCAAGTAAGGCCGTGTTTGGATTGTGAAGGAATTTAACCCCCGCGTGAAGAAAAGTTTTTGTTTAATCCTTCCTTTTATTTATTTGTTCATGTTTTTATTTGTTTATGTTCTGAATACATTTTTCATGATTCCTAATGTTTATTTTATAACATTCGATGGTTAAATTATTAATGTAAAAAAAGTTAAATTTATTGTACAGTAATAGTTTATGTTTTTTTATTTTTAAGATTATTTATTTATTTATTTATTACATAAATAAAATTTAACCATCCTAATATTTGATTAATTTCTTTTTATATAAATACTT
Source organism: Heliamphora pulchella (assembly GCA_032270985.1). NCBI lineage: Eukaryota > Viridiplantae > Streptophyta > Magnoliopsida > Ericales > Sarraceniaceae > Heliamphora > Heliamphora pulchella. Next base: position 28,978 of record JAULJZ010052306.1, read on the forward strand.
TAATTGTTAAATTTTATAAAGTAAAAAATTCAAATTATAAAAATCAATTTCAAAGGAATACATTTCAATTTAGTAATATAAATTAATTTTATATTTATAAGTATAATGGATTCTATACTAACTCATAATTTGTAACTTATTATAGCATATGGAATATTTTTATAGTTTTTTTTATTTTGTAGAAATGCTAATTTCTCCCGTCATTTTTTATTTTATTTTTATATTTTTATTTTATTTTATTTTTCTCTCTATCTCTGTCTCTGCCATTGGTTGTTTTTGTCCCAAATTTTATATAAATTTTTTTTGTCATTAATATCAAGGGTAAGAACGGTATTGGATTTTTATTTCGATTTTTCTTGTTCCTCGATTCCATAAATTAAATGCTTTTATATGTTTAAATATAACACAACTAAAATATAAAACTATTAATTACACTCTTTTTTCTCATTTTATCTTCTATTTTTTTATTATTTTTTTATTATTTTAGTTCTAATGGTTCATCAATTAATTGTTCTGTTATCATATTACTAGTTATGACCAATGTCTAAAAATACTCAATTATTTAATTTTAATAATTTATAAATAAAATATAAAGTAATATTAATAATTTAATAATTAATTAATCACCAAATTTTAAAGCACTTAATTAAGAATATGATTTTATTAGTTTTGTAGTTTATGGATATAAAAAAATAAATTAAAGATAATAAGAGTAAAAGTTAAATTTTTTTTTGTTAAATTAGTAAAAAGAACAATAGAAAAATGGCAAAATTGTCTTATTTTAAGAGTTGAATTTTAAACATTTATATAAATATAACATCAAATTATTCTATTTTGTTATATAAATTATTAGCCTTCATTAATATCATTACCTTTTATGATTTATTAATTGTCCTTAATATGTGGTTATGGCAACAAGTAATCACGAAATAAAATTATATTTTTGTTCGACGCTGCCTTTATTTGTGCATACATCTAATTATTTAATCTTAGTAATTTATGAGTAAAATAAAAAATAATATTAATAATTTTAGAATTAGTTAATTAGGAAATTTTAAGACATGCAATTAAAAATATGAGATTATTAGTTTGTTAATTTATGGAGATAAAAGAAATAAAATGCTAAATTATTTTTTTATTAAATTGGTAAAATTTGAAGTAATATTAATTATTATTTTATTTAGTTTTTTTTACATAGAAGAACATAAAAAATGAGAGATGACAAAATAAAAAACTAAAATTATTTTATTTTTGGAGTTAAATTTTTAACATGTATATAAATATTACATCAAATTGTTTGGTAGTGTTGATATATACTCACACACTCCCAATTACACGCTACCAATTACGGTGCCTAAAGATACTTAAACATAGTTTTATCAAAAATTAATTTTATATAGTAAACAATTTTCTTAATTATTTAAAGCAACAATGTATTAAAAATAATTTCATTAATCTCACTTTTAATTTCAATTACAAACAATAACAAAAATATTTGTAAATTAGAAAACAAATTGATCAACTATGTAAACCAAAATCAAAACATATAAAATTACCTATATTGTTTTGGCTATATGTGTATGCATATTATTTTAAACATATTTTGTAATATAAAAATGTGTGTGAGAAGGGTAAAATTATCATTTAACATTTAATCTCATAACTTATTTAATCCCATGACTACAAATCCTATCCTATTTAATCTCATGACTTCAAATTCCACCATTTTCTCATAAGTGAATACTCCCATATAGGGATATGAAGTCTCATCTGGAATAATTTGAAGTAAGTTTAGGAAAACAAATATAAAATACAAATATCATTTGAACTAATAGTCTAATACAGTCGTTAATCAACCACAACAAACATGGCCATGGCCGTAGTGTATTGCAATCTTATGTTGGAGTTGTATAAACTTAGACCAAGAAACATTTATGTTTCAAGGCCATATGGGGATATGAAGTCCCAAATTCGGAACAAGTTTAAGAAAACAAATATAGGATATAAATATATTTTGAACTAATAGTCTAATACATGTTCGTTAATCAACCACAACAAACATGGCTGTAGCGTATTGCAATCTTATGCTCTATAAACTATAGACCAAGAAATATTTAGGTTTCAAGGATTCAAGTATAGACGGTGATTAATTGGTAAAAAATATATAGATAAGTCGAGCTCTTAAAAATTAAGGGTATTTTTTTTTTGTTAGCGTGAGCGTAATCATGTATATATGCACATGATAGTTTGAGAATATCATTAATATTAAAATGAAATAAAGTTCATGTTTTTTGACCATTCTATTTTTTTCACTTTTGATTTTTGCTTTTTTATATCTAACTTTGATACTTTAATATTATGATTTGATCAATATGAAGCGTTAGGTCGGTTAGTTATTTATCGAGTTTGTTATCATTAGTTTGAGTTTTTAAAATTACTGAGCGTTTTTTCATCTACGTGCAAACAAACCTGAGCTTTCAAGGATGACACACAAAAATAATGATTGGATTTGACTTTTTTTTTTGGTAGATTTGAATTTGTTGGTATTTGAATGTAAATTGTTAAGATTTAGGTGGAGGTGAACGGAAATTCAAAAAGTTATTTTCCCAAAAAATTGAAAGACAGAAAAGTTGAACGTTGATGACGTTAATGTGTCTCTCATATTCTCGGATATGGGACGTTGTACCACCGTGTTTTATTTGAGTTTATTTAGTGAATAAATTTTTATAATTAAATTTATTTATTATGGAGAATTCGTTGAGTTTGTTTAGTATGTAAAATTTTAGATTTATCTGATATCTATAACTAAGTTATTGAATAATATTTAATTAAAAATAATTTTTTAAAATTATAATTTTTATTTATTTATTTATAAAATAATATTAAGAGATCTTATTCAATTACTTAACTACAAGTATCGAATGAATTTAAAATTTTACATACTAAATAAATTTAATAAATTTTACGTAATAAACAAATTTAATTATAAAAATTTATTCACCAATAACTCAAACAAAACGCAACAAGACAGTGCTGCTCTTTAGAAGCAGTACCCGCCTCCCATATTTTCTCTCTTGAAAAGGAAACATTCCTAAAACTTTGACTGGGTGTAGGTTTTGTCACATCTAAAAGTAGGTGTGAAGTCTCGTACACCAAATTATTTGCAATTAAAATTGCAGCAATTTAGAGAATGAAGAAGGGACATGTGCTAAGGTTATATTTGTTTGGATGTAAAATATTTTAAAATAAAAATAATTTTATATAAAATGGTTTTATAGAAAAATATTTTTTTAATATTTGATTAATATTTAAAAAATTTTTAAATATTTTTAATCAAAATATATTATTATCATAAAAATAATTGCTTCAAGCAATTGTTTTCAAATTCTCACCTAGTTTAACAATGGAAGTTGCTTGTCTTGACTCCCCCTTTGGAGACCGAACCAGTGGCGTTGGCTCATTTATGAGTTTAAGATAGGTTTACCTAGATAATTGAATTCATTCAGTTTATTTGTTCAACTACTTAATAATATTTGATTAATTTATTTTTTTATAAATAATTTACGCATTAAAAATAATAAAATAAACAATTTTGAGCATCAATGTATGTCCTTCTAAAACTGATAAATAGGCCAACGGTATCGGTTTAAGTTGCTTCCTTTAACAATTGCATAAACTCCATCAGTTCTTGAAAGAGTTGTGTGCTGATCTTGTTTTACAACTAGAAAACTCTTGACAAAATTCTAAATCCATGTACATTTGGGACAAAATTAGTTATGATATAACTATAGTTATATCAGTTCTGAAAAACATTTTCATACTTCTAATTTATTTTTATCTTTTTTGGAATAATTCTTTGCAATGAAATTCGGGATTTATGTACAACATTTCACACATATATGTAGACTAGCTAGACAAAACTAAAATCATGATGCGAACCATTGTTATTTTGTATATGTATTTCTAAAAAAAACTATGAGCGGATTTGTGCATTCAGGGATTATTCAGGGTTTACCGTTTCGAGGTGGGTTCAATACGCCCTACTTATGGCGAGTTTCTAGATAAAAAAAATAACAGTAACTGTTTAAAAATCTTGATTTTTCACCAATTCATTAAATTATCAATTTCGTGCTAATGTTAATAATAATAATTACTTTCTTATTAGCCAAGCAATTTGGTCAAGTCCATATTCTAGTTTGTATTTAACGTGTATACTATGCGGTTTGCATATCTCTAGATGTTCGGCCCGTTTGCACGTATTTTGATTAATTTGGGTTCAAATTAAGTTTTTCAAAGGCATTTTCATATGTGAAATTAGTAATAGTTCATGATTTTATTATCATATAGATAATGTTACATAATACTTTAACAGTAATTAATAATTTTCTACACATAAGATATCACATTATGTGATATCCAAATATAATAACTAAGGGACTGATTGGCAAGTAACTTAAAAGTTAATTTTTTTAATATTTTTTATATTTTTAGTCAAAAAAAAATTAAATTGGGTTCAAAGTAAATTATTTAGTAACTTAGCTTTTAAGGTAATTTTTTTGAAGTTGGTTGTTTGGCTAAAAGGTTCGCTTTTTAGCTTTTTGTTAAAAGTGAATAATTTTTCCGTTCTATATATTTGATATTGAAAATTATATGTAGTTGGTAGTAATAATAAATAAGTTATGAATAAAGAGTATTAATGTATTTTAAAAGTGGTGGGAGTTTTAATATAATATTCTAAAAATTTATGTTTTAATTTAATTTTTTAACTTTTTTTTACTTTTTTACCAAACGAACAATTTTGAATTTTTAACTTTTTTAGTCAAAAAAATCAAAAAACTAAAAAATCAAAATTACCAATTAAAACCTAAATATAATCACCGTTATTGTCTCCCTTCTCATGGACTCAAAATCACATTCTCTCATCCCCTCAAAATCCAAGCTATCTAATGCAAGAGGATCACTAGGAGAAAGGGAGAAATTTTCTTAGTAGCCAAACAATGTCAAAGATCAGTTTGCCAGTGTAACCCACGTGAGAATATACCCTTTATTTTGGCATGTAGCTAGCTAAACCACCTGAAGATACAACTCGAACTTCAAAGTTGTCCTTGTTGGAGATGTTTCACTGTCCAAACAGTACTATACAAGTGAGGATGGGCTTGCAAATGGCCCCCCTGCTGCTTCTTTTCCCCACCACCCTGCCCTTAATGCAATTACCATTTTGTCACTCCACATGTTTTATTAATTCTCCTTGGATGCTCTATTTGAAAGCGTTTATATTTACCATTTATTTCTTTGAATTTAAGACTTTTGCAACTGATAAATAAAAATAAGTTTGATAGCTATTTTATTTTCTCAATAAATGGTAATTGTTTTTAAATTTACCAAATTCTTATAGAAAACAAGAAAAGATATGTTTATATTGTTTATATCCCTCTTCACTTGTACATTGCCTCGGCCACCACTACTGACTAACACCTTCGATCATTGTTATGGCCCGCCACATTTGGGCACCATTATTGCCAATAGGTTTGGTGACGCCTACCTCCATCTTTACTACCTCTATGTTTACTACTCTCGTCCACTGCTGTTAGTTGTCAACTACTATCTTTGATAACTTTTTTCACCTTTAATTGTCAATTGCCAATCACCATCTACTACCTAATGATGTTGCAGAAAGTAATTCAAGTGAAATAATATTAACCTAATTTTATTGGATTTGGAAGAGACAAGAATAATCTACTTAGGCTTTGTTTGTTTTAACGAAAAATAATTTTTAAAGAATATTTTTTTACATTTTTTGGTGTTTAGTACGACGAAAATTAGAAGTTAATGAAAAATATTTTCCAAGTAAATAAAAAATAGGTTGATTTTGATAAAAAATATTTTTTACCCTTACCATTTTTACCATTGTCACTACTGCCAGCACTATCGTTCTACCACTATTACTATCATTTTAGGGTTCAAATAGTCGAGATCCAAGGTTGTCGAGGGTCTGAGGTTTAGGAGTTGAGAATCCTGTGTTCAGGAGTCGGAAGTCTTGGGTTGGGGTAAAGGTTCTGGTGTTCTAGGTTTTTGGTGTTCTAGGTTCTGGTGTGCAAAAAACCCGTTAGTTCACTTCAACCTATAAACCTAACCCAACCTAACCAGCATGGGTTATGTGAATGAGTGGGTTGGGTTGAGTTTGGTGAGTTAAGAGAAAACACTAAGAAGGGTGGGGCAAACTGTTAAAATCCTAAGATTATGTTTATAATTTTAGTAAAAAATAACTGGACTGACAAACGCCAAAACTGGTTTCAGATTAAAACTTTTGATATCGAACAATCAAAATAAAACCTGATAAATATTTTCAAAGTTAGCTTTAGAATTATACCTTTTGAAATCTGGTTGGATAATTTCAGTTGTTACAATAATTTTTAGTCAACGGTCTTCCTCGGTATTTGACTTTTAGTTAAATTTTTAACATAAGTTTTTTGTTGTATTTTCGAATGCTAAACACGAATAAAGTGTGGGTTTTGATCTATCATGTTCTTCAAAATCAATCTTGATTAGGTTTAGAATTTTCAAAAAAAATGTAAAAATCCTAAACACTTAATCACTGACTGAATAATATGAATTATGGTATCAGTGTTTATAATCGCATATAAATAGACTATAGCAGGGACTTGTGGAATAAATAAGACATGAATTTTCAATGTAATTATGAAATTCTGTCTCAACCTATAAGTAATTGTTAGGGTTGGTATACTGAAAACCATATTTTTAGTATTTAATTTTATTTTTAATAAAATTAATTTTTTATTTTGTGAGAATTTTTATGAGTAATGTATGTATATCATTTTCTTATTATGCATGGATGTCTAATATTCTGTATAGTATTTAATCTGGTGTGTAGAGTATGGCTTACACACAGAAGACTAAATTTTAAGTTTTTGCAGAATATAAGTTTTATGTTCACAGTTTAGATGAAAATGAATATACCATCGGTACGACTGTGGCACAGAGTTTTAGTAGACCTGTTTTGATTACGAAAAATAGATAATAGTGTCGTCTATTGTTCCGACTCTCTGTACTAGTACACTTTGTGTGTATTGAACGAGACACTTAGGGTAATTAATTTAGTACTGACTACTGACTATATAAATTAATTCACACCCCAAAATTATTATGAATAGTGCTTATCC
>JAULJZ010052317.1:0-13956 GCA_032270985.1 Heliamphora pulchella
TTTGTCTTTTTTGATTTTTTTTAATTAATATTTTTTACTTTTTCGAATCTTATTAACTATAAAAATAAAAAAATCTTGATCAAAAGATGAAAAAAAACTCATTAAAGATAAAAATAAATAACATAAAATTTGAACTTTTTTGAACTTTTTAAAAATATTTTGATCATTTTTTTTTTCTTTTTTTGCTCGTCTCGATGAGAGAAATCGAAAATTATAATAGTTTGACTAAACGATAAAAAAATTTATTATAAATAAAAATAATAAAAATAGTATAAATAAATAAATAAATAAAGAATTATCCCCAACGAGAGCTCAATTTAATTTTAAGAACGTTTGTACACAATATTTGTACACTTAAAAGGGTGGGGCTCAAGAACTACAAGTTCACACCTTTCTGCATATTAGGTGTGTCTTTTTTTTATGTTGCGAAATTATTTAAATAATAATTATGTTATAGTGAATATGTTTGATGATGACATTAAAATATGCAGCATCTAGTGTTTTAATACTTATTTCATTAAATATCATATGAAAATGTGTAAAAAAAATTAATAGTAAATTTATAAAATGAAAATATAAGCACTCAACAACTTTTGAACTAGTCTCTTTGTGATGCAACTAAATCAATGGGAGAACAAAGGTATAATCATTGAAACCAATCCACAAAGTACACAAGACTTATTATATGGCTTCTATTTAAAATATTTTATTTTTTTAACAAAAATATAAAACCACGGGTTTGTTTGGGAAAGTTTTCTGTTGGCTTTTTATTGGGGCTATTTTCTCTTTCTTTTGAACTTTTTTTGTGTGTTTTTAGTCTAATTTTTTTACTTTCAATTCACCATGATAAAAAGAATAAAAAAATATAGTTGTTTTGACTAAAGTTGAAAAAAAATCACTAAAAAAAAAAAACTCTTATAAAATCTTTAAAATGGTTTTTTTCATAATTTTTTTACTTTTTGATTCGTTATAATAAAACAAATCTAAAATTATAGCTATTTTGATTAAAGATGAAATTTTTTTACTGAAGACAAAAAACAACCTTATAAAAGCTTTAAAGTGGCTTTTTTTTAGGTCTTATATAGATTTCTTTTATTTTTTGGTAAATTTTTTTATTTTTTTGGTTTCACGTAATGAAAAAATATAAAAATATCATTATTTGAGCTGATATAAATATTTTTACTAAAAATTAAAAAAAAGCTATATAAATAAAGTTATCCCACACTTTACCTAACGAATAAAAAAGTAACAAATTATTAAAAACAGTTTAGTCTTTTTAATTTTTTTAACCTTTTTAATAGAGAAAACAAAAGATGAAAATATCAAATTATATTTAAAATTTTTGTGTAAATAAAACAATATGTCACAAAAATTTCACTAACTTGGGTGTTTCCTTATTTTATAAATATAAATATAGATATAGATATAGACAATGACATATATTGGGCCTGGTTATGGCTGATATTGGGCCAAGGTCTGGTTCAAAGCCCATTTTAACGACACAGTCTTTTATTGGGCCTGGTTATGGCTATTCTTGGGCCAAGGTCTGGTTCCGAGCCCATCTCAGCCCACTTCGATGTTTCCAAGATTCAGAGTTTCCGTCTCTGATATTTGTCGGTTTTCCGCAGTCGGTTTGGCAGTGATAGTTCAAAATATCATCAAGCAACTGCCTTTTCATATCTATCTCTCAAAATCCAAAGGATGTCTTCTCTTTCGAGTTCATTTATTTCAGTCGGAAATCGGAAAACCCAGTTCTTCTCCGGTGAAGTTCTTTGACTTACGTTGTCAATTTTTCTTTTATTATCGCCATTGCTATGATCAATTCTTCTGTCTTTGCATTTCATGGCCGTCTTCGCTGCAATTTCTTGGAATCCTTGTCGGAAATAGTCAAAGCTCACCTGCAGTGTTCTGAAATGCAAGATGCAATTCAGAATTTCACATATATCCGCGTGTTTATTTATATGCGATGTCTTCTTGATTCCGTGATTATGCAGAGATCCATGCTGGGTTTTAACTTTTTATTTATCAACATGGGTTCATTTGAAGGTCCCTTGAAATTCGAATTTCTGTGGATGAATTTCGATGCAATTCTCTGTTTATCTGTTCCCTTAGTAGTCTGTGGTATTTGTTATTCTATTGTGTGTAGATTTTGAATATGTGGACGCTTTGAAGTAACCACAGGACCTTACTTTGATAAATTTATTGTTTAGATAGAATTGAAAGGGAAGGAAAATAGAGAAAGACAAGTAAATATTTATAACTGGAGCTCACTTTTTATTAAGTGTGGTGGCAAATTCAGCAATTACTAATTCACCACTTTCCTTTCAAAACCTCCCAATTTGGGAGGCAAACACAAAAGGGAGTCAAAAGGGTCTGACCATCTCTCCCCTCCTCTCCCCTTATGAAAACTAGCCACTATGCACATGCTATGCATGTGCAAAGATACATTTTTAAATAACTGAATTAGTTAATAGAATTGTGAAGGTTGCATTTTTAAAATTTGTTGATAACCGAATTAGTTAATAGAAGTTATTTGGTATTTTGACATATTTTTAAAATTTTCAAACATTTTGGGAATATAAATATCCATATAGCTTCACTATGAGAGCGACAACAAGTGGGTGCTGGTGCTTTCCTTTTATATAAAGTAGTATAGAATATAGTTATAGATAGTATAGATAAGAGGAAGTCTTGTACTTTCCTTCACTTCCCCTTTCCCCTAATCCAAGCATATGTCAGTTAGCAAGTTCCATTGCATTGTTCAATTGCCACAATCAAGTGGGCTGGTTCCTCGACTTTTTCTGCCTACAACTAGAGCTTTTCCCAACTGTTTCTACCTGCAACTAGAGCTTTTCCCAACTGTTTCTACAATCTCATGTTCTCTCTCTCAAGTTATCCCAATGGGAGATCAGACCAAAACTACTTTTCTTTTCTTTTTTTGACATTTTACCCCCTAAAGGATTTATAACAATGCAATTAGCCTCTTAAAAGATCAACTAGAGCAAATTGCCTCGTCTTTTATTCGGATGTATTATTGACCCCCCTAAACTAACTTCCATCTACATTTTCGTTAGTTTTTCTCACATGCCACTCATATGATATTTTCTAGGTGAAAAAAATATATTAAAATTAACATCATAACTTTCCTCTTATTTTTTAGCACCAAAATTCAAACATCTGCATATCACTCCAATATTACCTACATCTTTCTCTCTTGTCCAAATAAAGAAAATTAAAGAGTTGACTCCACCATTGTTAGCTGGGATCTTTAAAGAGATTACTCGCTTCCAAGGGAAATTACTAAATAAACATCAATATTCACATGTTTCAAAAACATATGTAGTAAAATAATGATATATTCAAAATCCAACACAATCTTATACAATAGAAACAAAAAATAAATTGGTCATATAAGCTAAAAAACAAAGCATTTGTAATTTTATTTGCTCATAATTCAATAGAGAAAAATATTACCTAAAAAGAAAAAAATACATTAACAATTCTATGCATGCTTGTGCCGTTAATATTTGAATCCAAAAGTAATTGTGTCCCTTCTCACGCTGTTAACTTTTGCTTACACAAAGCGTTCGTTCGGATATAAGTTTAAGAAATCAAAGGTCATTTTTTATTTTACATTTTTACCCTTAAAAAATATCATGTACTTAGCACGTGTAGAAAAATGAATGGAAATATAAACAGAGGTTAGATTAGGGGGTCATTGCTACACTCGAATTAATTGAAGGGGCAACTTATTCAAATTAATCTTTTAAGAGAGTAATTGTACTTTTGAATATATTTGGGGAGGGGGTGTTAAAATGTCAAAAACCCTTTCTTTTTTCGTAATAATTTTGACGAAAAGTACTTGATTTTGTCTCTTATAGAAGGAAAACAAAACCTGTAATCAATATTCCTCCACACCTAACAATGAAAGATGTGTGCATGGTCTGTGTGTGAAAAATGTAAGCAGTAACTTAGTTTCAGATATGCTGAATGAATCATTTTATTGATCTGCCAAGAACAAATATAATTGAACTCTATTTATAATTAATCCATCCACTCTTTTACGTAAGAGAATAGCCACCAAAGTTTCTCTTTCTAACTATAGAGGATCGACCGCACTTGCGATGCTTTTATAAGACTCATGACTCATTATTGGAGGTCGATCATCTTATCTCAATTTTTCCTAATTTTCTACTGTTGGGTTTTCTCTATTTCTAACAGCTTGTATCTAACAACTCTCAACCTTAGTGATAATTGATTGCAGTTTGTGTGATCTTTAATAAAATTTTGGATTCTTACGAAGATAGATGGCTCTATGGCCACCATAGTATTGAGCATATCTCCATTGCTTTACCTATTATTCTATTTTCAATCTTTAGTTATGAACTTGATATTAGTAGTAGACTGATCAACAAATTCTATAACACAGACTATCAAAAAATAACTCATGTTAAAAAGTGATCAAACTTCTTATGCATGCTTGTTCAAGGCTTCAAGCCATACATTCTCTTCCTTAATTTACAAACCAAGATATTTCTTCTTAACTTGAAAGTCCTGTAGTTGTTCCATTTGGATCTTTTCTCAGCAAATGGTTCAAATTTATAATTTCCTTTTCTTTCACTAATTCATTAACAATCAACCTTACTTTGTACCTTAGGTGTGAGTTCCCCCACCCCACTTGTACACCCCACCCCACCCCACCCCACCCCACCCCCACTTGTACATACAATTATCTCTCTTATCCTTATGAATTTCACTGATTTATAAGTATGGGTCTTATGCAAGGATTTCATATGTCTTTCCATCATCCTTCTTTTTTGATAACATGTTGTCATATTTGGGCCCCGTTTGGGTGGACCCTGCTTATTTGTTTATTGGCTTATTTTCTTATTAGCAAATAAGCCAAATTCTATTTAAACAAGTTTGTTTGGGTGGCTTATGGCTTTTTTGCTTATTTGCTTATAAGCCAGCTATCCAAACGAGCTTATTTGCTCATTTGCTTATAAATCAGTTTATTTGGCTTATAAGCCAACTTATTTGCTTATACGGTTACTCAAACGAGCTTATTTGCTTATTTACTTATTTTTTGATTTTTAACTTATTTGGTTACCCAAACGATGTGGCTTATTTTTTGACTTATAAGCCAATAAGCCAATAAGCAAATAAGCAAGGTCACCCAAACAGGGTCTTGGTAAGAATTCTTTTTAAAATGCTTTTTAGCAATGATGGAGTCAAGACTTAGGCTCACAATGGGGAACATTAAGGTAAGAGTTATGTTTTAGGCGTGGTTTTGCATCCCATCCCGTAAAGCTTAAGTGAAGGAATACAAAGATGAAAATAAGGAGGATGTCATTGAGATATTTTATCGAACAAAAATAAAACATGTTGTGTAAAAGAAATGAACTCCCTGTGGGAAAATTCCGAGTTCATCTAAGCCCCACCACGCACATAAATTGAGCAAACACAAGACCCAAGAGAAGACACCATGTAACCAAATAAAATGAGACTTCACAACAAAATAAACATTTAAAAGGGAAAACTTAAAAACTAGTTTAATAAAGGTTAAACAGCAATTTTAACAAACTTGAGGGCCACTGCTGCTCTTAGGCATATGTTGCATCTGCCCTTGCTTTCTAGTGTATACGCTCATTATCTAAGTATGGACTTGTTTTTGGATGTAGTTGCTCATCTTGTGCTTCTAGTTGTTTACTACGTTTGGAGCATCAACATCACCTTATTATTACCACTTGACATTCCCATTCAACTTTCCTCATCATCATGCAAGAAGGGCCCTAGAAGTGCCTACTACTACACCACATACACGAGGAAGTAAATCAAAACGTCAATGAAGACCTTGAGCTTCTCAACTTCTAAAAGACACTGCCCACTTTGCATGCCCATTTCTCAGAAGATGTGTTACTTGATTTTATTATCAATTGTTTAACCTTCATCCTTAATACCATGCACAAATGCCTAATCAGTAATCACGAACAATTTCAAGTTCCCACAGGTAACAACATCCTTTTCGCTCAGCATTCTCTCCAGCACATCCACATATGAAAGCATAGTTACTAGATATATTGAGATTATCAGGATAATTGTTATTTTCACTACCTTAACTTAGCAGGATCGTTGTAGCATTATTTATGTGTGTGAATATACGACTGACTCTTTTTACAATGCTTTGGATCATCCACTCTCTATTACAAGCCTTAGAGAGGTTATTTGGATATGAATGCAATGTTGTGTTATTATTGATGTACATTCCTGGTACAACTTCTAGTCACAAATGAAGCAAGGGGTTCGATTGTAACAAGGCTCCTGTAATGTTCCACCTCTCCAGTTTGGGTAAATTTGTGGGCTCTTTAACAATTTTAAGTTAATTTTTGAACTTAATGAACGAAATAGGATTTTTTAAACTTAATTCTCAACCTACGTAAAAGCGTTTTTGCTAAAAATGTTTTATTTAAAAACGTTAGTGAAAAACACGCTTTATATGAATACATTCTTTACATAAAATTCAAGCACAAAAATATTGTTAGTATTCACACTTTATGTATTAAAATATATAAATACTAAAAACATGTTTAGTAAACACGCATAATGTAAGACTGAAAGCGGTGTGAGCAAAGAAGACGTGTTTTCTAAACACGCAACTCCCACTCAATATGGGATAGAGGCTCAACAAGTTCTGACAGTATGGTATGGACCAGAATGTGGAGGGCACCGTGCTGTGCATGATTTTTAGTTTAGTTTTCAAATATATTTTTATGATCAGATCTATTCATTATATAGAGTTCATTGAGTTTGTTATCTATATAAAAATTTAAGTTGACTCGATACCTGTAGCTAAGTGATCGCATAATGTTATTTTATAAATAAATGAATAAAAATTATAATTTTGAAAAAAAAACTGTTAAACAAATGTTATTCAATCATTTAGCTACATGTATCGAATCAACCTGAATTATTTTGTAAATAAGAAACTCGATGAGTTCTACGTAGTAAACAGATTCAATTATGAAAATATGTTCGAAAATTAAATCAAAAATCAAGCACAGCGTGGTGCTGTTTTTGTTGGCTTTTACCAGTTGGTTCTGGCAATGTTGAGTTAAGGAAACCTAACAACGTTTTCTATACAAAACTTATAAAACACTTTTCGTATTAACATTTTTAATATAAGATAACAATTTAAACTGAAAACGCTTTTAGTAATAACGTTTTTAAGTTAACCAAACACCTTAAAAGAAAAACCATTTCAAAAACACGTTTTGTAAATAAAGCGTGTTTGCCAAATACGTTTTTACGTAGTTTGGGAATTAAGTTTTAAACTATCTATTTCGTTCATTAAGTTCAAAAACGTGCTTATAATGGTAAAAGAGCCTAAATCTGTGTGTAAGAAGATAAGAAGTAACAACTTCCACCTGATCATAAGAATGTGGTTGACAGCGTGGACAATCAGGTTTATTTCACTTCAACACCATTCTAGGCCCTCAGGGTAGCAGAGGATATGTTCATGCTGGATTTTTTAATTTCATCTGTAGTTGTGGCAAATTGGAAGTACAATAAGACTGTATAGGCCTATGCTTGCTAAGGTGACGCAAAGGAAGGCTTTCTTATGTGCTTTATATGTGTTTTCTCTTTTATTGTTTTGTATAGTTATTCTAATCCAATGTTCAATGGGCTGCACGTATTATTACTTAGATTGCTGGAAGATCAAGATTGAAGGGTGATGTTATACTATGGTCATCCATAATGCATGAACTGATTACAAGTAATCTAAAACGATATCTTTTCAGATTTTCTTTTGCCTCTGACCATGTTTTAATTGTTTGAGCATGCATTTGAATTTGTAATGAATAGGTTTTGTGATGCTATGGGAGCCATGTATTCTAGAGAAAAAATTGTTTGAAGATCCATCTGGGTTTGTCATAATTAAATGTCATACTCCATGCTGCTGTGGCTATATATGATGTGATTAAATAACTTCTCATGCAATTCATTTGGACATTTTTTAGGGATGCTTAATATTTTCTTACTATAGCCAAAAATATGATATTAGGTTCTTCAATGCAACTGGATCGATGTCTTAGCTCCAGGAACTTATTTGTCAGCACCACACACCTGGGAAAAGCAAAACCTCTGAAGTACAGAAGGCCATTTACAGTGCAAGCAAGGTAATTTATGTTTTGAGCATGGATATCTTGATTCTTTGTTTGGCTCCGTTGAATGTAGTTGCTGTAGTGCAACAGGCAACAGTCGCAAGTTTGTGCTGTCTAGAGAAAAGAAAATAAACTTTTTTTTTTACTCGAGAGAGTTTGAAGTGGGACTGGATTTTAATTTTCTGTTTAGCTGGCTGATTACACTTATTTTGGTAACAAGTGAAAACATCTTCTTTGGGTTTTCACTTTTGAGCTGTGTTTTGTAAACAGTTGTCAAAAACTAGAAATAAAAACGCATGCCAAACATCTCTTTGTTCTCTATTTTTTTTTAAAAAAATGGAAACAAAAACATGGAATGAAACATGAGAAGCAAACGTGCCCCAGGCGTGTTAAAATATGTGCACATACGAATGATGGTTACAGCTAGGCAGCCATGTCAATATAACTTGTGTTCATATGAAACCTTTGCAGCAGTAACACTTAATAATTTTTGTCCTATTCAGAAGTCGCCCTAAATGTAAGTGTCTTAAACTGAAAGAAATCACTTCATTTAAGCAGAGCTTCTTCTCTCTTACAAGTACACGTGTGTGTGTGTGTGTGTGTGTGTGTGTGTGTGTGTGCGCGTGCATTTGTACTCACAAACAGTAACAAATCAAACAACAATATAGCAGTCACAAAATGAGAAAATTATCATTTTCACATATAGGAAATGGGAACATTCTCATTGTAAGCATCAAGTCATTATTAAAAAAAATGCGACAAAAGAGTGATATCATAGTCAAACAAATATGAAAAATTAAGTACAAAAACACTATCCATACTCGACTCATATAATACGAATCAAGTTTTAATTACGAACGATCAACATAACAAAAGGTATATATTTTATCTAATAGTATGTCGCCACTTAAAAAACACTTCAAATGTTCAATAAATAATAATACACACACATGCACATGTAAGTTGCCTTTTCTTTTTCTCATTGCATGGTTCTGGTCCCTTTGATGATTGCTTACCATTCAGATTTGGTACGGCCTCTCTAGTGGTCTAGGTAAAATGTAGTTTCTGAATTTCTTGTTACACGATGAGTTCTAATGAATCTATTTCAGTTATTCATCATTTTGTTGTCGCTTCTTTTCAGCATTAGCTGCTTCTCATGTTATATGAGCGCTATTTTCTATAAGACATTCATTTCATGTGCATGTGCAGTGGGGATGGTGGAAGACCAAGTAGTGCAAGTATCTTTGTTGGTGGCTTTGTATTGGGAGGAATTGTTGTTGGAACACTAGGTTGTATATATGCACCCCAGGTATGTGAGTAGTTGTGGAACCCTTTTTAAGCCACTAGAGTTGGATTTATTTGGTCAAGTTTGTGGCTCGTTTGATTCTTGGCAAATGGGCTAATGTACAATTTGATTGGACAACCTAGTTGCGTTGAGATTCATTTGCCTTAAAGTTGCTGCTAAAAAGGGTATCTCAGACCCAAGCCCGAAGCCTAGGTCCCTACGGCTTTGGGCTGGGCTTGGGCCCCTCCATTGTGACACCGGCCCAGCCTGAATTTTGATGGAACCAGGTAGGCTTGCTTCGCCCCGGGCCTGAAAAAGTGGCAGGCTTTGCTGTTTTTACAGTACTTCCCCCATTGTGGGACCTGGGAAGAGTATAACGTACGCAGCTTTTACTCCCGAATTGGGGGGGGGTGTTTTTGTCATTTGAATCCATGATGCGTAGGTCGCAACGAAACAATCTTGTCGTTGCTATGAAAGACAATATTTTCCCTTTTCCTGTGTGAATGTTAATTCACTCTGCATCTTGTCACCTACCATTACCTTCTTGATATCTTAGTGGTTGGAGGAAAGATTGTGATTCTGCTGTTAGGGTAGAGGATGTTTGTCTTTACAGATCAGTAAGGCACTACCATATTCTACTCATATCAAATTATCTTACAGATCAGCAAGGCACTAGCAGGGGCGGACAGAAAAGATTTGATGAGAAAGTTGCCAAAGTTCATCTATGATGAAGAGAAGGCATTGGAGGTGAGATCTTGCTTTTGCATTTTGCAACTATTTCGTATGTGCATTTTGCCTTGGAGCTGATGACTAAAGCATCTGAACCAAATTTCCCTCCTCGTCTCTAATTTATCTTTTAGCTTTTCATATCACATCCATTTCTGGTTTCATTTTTCACACTCTTCACAACTAAGAAACATGGACACACCTTGAAGGGTGGTGTGGTCCATATATGGGATGCTCCAGAAACCCATTAATATGCACTGGACGTGTTTCCAAATGTTCCTATTATTTTTGGGCTTTTTTTAAAAACTGAACATGCTTTTGGGTCATGTATCTATAACCTAGATACACACGAGATGCTTCTGAAGAAAATAAACTGGAAGCCAAAAAACAAATTAAAGAAGAAAGGTAATGTGAGAGATTTATACCTGGTGGTCCTTCCTCGAGCTTTAAAGAAAATTGAAACCCTGGCAATTTGCCATTTATTTGTGAATACTTTGGGCTTCTTATTGGGAAAGGCTGCAATATACACCCCCAAAAAAGGTGCATAATGTGTGCATTTTCATAACTAACCTCAAATGTTCGTAACTATACCGCAATGGTTCGTAACAAAAAGATCATAATGGGTAAGTAGTAGAATGCTGTTTTATGTTCTATGCTAAATAAAAGGCATATAATGTTGCTTGTTTGTGATTTTTCATCAGCTTTTAAATTTATTTAGTCTTGTCTATTTTTGGCTTGACCTGATGTGATCATAATTATCAAGCAGACCCAGAATCTGTATTCTTTATCATGTAGAGTTCACATGACATGTTATAGATGAGTAGTTCATACTACTGGTAGAACCGAAAAATGAGATCAGTTTCCCTCCATTGAGTGCTGCTTTTTTCTTTCTTTTCCCCCCCTACTAGGGATCTTGTCATAAATATGTTCTCATCTTCTTGCTTCGAATGATTATGATGAAAACAGAGGACGCGCAAAATACTTACTGAGAAGATTGAACAGCTTAACGCCGCCATAGATGATGTTTCTGCACAGCTTCATGCTAATGATGCCCCAAATGGAGCTGCAGTAAACCCGGATGAACTCGAGGCTTCTGTATGACCAAAACGTTCTTTGGATAATGGTTGTTATGTTCAGAATGTTTGATACCTATCTTTGTAATTTAATTGGTTAAATTAGGTTCAAGGCCACCTTACGTGAGATCATGTTTCTAGGTTGATTATGCATGCGTTTGTATGGTATGGTTTGATCTTAGACGTCGATTGCGGACTTGGATTTGGTTGTTTATATGTGATTCGATTACTACGGCACATGCCCCAAGGTCGTTCACGGTGGTGTATGTTATCATTTTTATCGCAGTGAAGATTCTGCATTGTAGGTGAATGAAAAAGTAATTGTTACAAGTCCTATTACTTACCTAAACTCTCAGAAAGGGATAAATATTCTCTCCTTTGTTGTAATTGAGATTTCTACTACGTTGTTTTATATTGCATGCTTCTCCGTTGCGATAAATTTTGATGTGGTTTTATTAATTTTTTAGAAAGTCAAGTACATACCATCATCTTTAGCCTATGTTTGGTTTAATTTTTTTTAAAAAAATTTTGCTTAAATTTTTTTTAAAAATTTCACTTGTTTGATATCTTGACATAATTAATTAATTTTTTTCGCATATTTTTACATTTATTTTTTTACAGAAAAAAAGGTTAGAAATTTAAAAATTTTAAATAAAAAAAATTAAACCAAACACAAGTTAAATATATTGATTTTGTTTTAAAATGGTATCATGTTGCTAGGATTTGGATTTAACCGAACTTGGACACTTGAAAGGTCATACAGCTGCTGTTTATAAGGCTTTGGGGAGATTTCTGTCCAGTCCAGAGCCAATGACCAATTTGGGCTCAAAATAAATCTATTTCCCTTCCACGATTCTATTATAAAATGTTCATAAAATATCATTTAATATCTAAACAAATTATATATTTTTCAATACAAATGAACAGTGTTTTATTAAGTCTTTGAACGATGTATATGAACATAACCTATCGCTTTAGTCACATGGACTAGTTTTTTTTTCATGTTTATATTAAGAGATTTAAAAGTCTGAATTGAAAATCATGTCCCTCATTTTTCCTTGTATAAGGAACAAATGAGAGAGAGAAAAAAAGTAGAATAGTCAACTACTGAAAGGGATAGTAATAAGAGGATTATTCCTCAAAAACAATTAGATCCTAATAGAATAGTAATAAATATAGGGTGGTGTGCAATATATATATATATATATATATATATATATATATATATCATGCTTTATAGTTTTTCTTTTTCTTTTTGGGATTTAGAATATGCACCTATGGCTAGGGCTCCATTATTGTGATTTCTAACCTTTTGGCTGCCTCATGGCTTTTAATTTGCAAATCGCACTCCCATGAGTTGCAAGGTTTCAAAATTGACAGAGTAAATCCATACCTATGCAGCCAAGTATCCATACCTATTCCAAACAGAATAGATAGAAACTTCTCAACCAAAAGCTTCCAAAAATTTAGTCCAAAAGCCAAAAATTACAAAGAACATTCCTGTGAAGAGTTTGATGTATATACTCTCCGATAATCAGCCAATCAACACCGTCCAAATGAACAGGAATGTCTGAAGCTTTGCATCGTAAAATACTCGAAACTGTGCACCCTTTTTGAAAATAAACTTGAGATCTGCCTAGCAAAATCTGGTTTAAATTTACAATGAAAATAAGAACCAAATGATCCTGAGTTGTGAGGAGAACATGAAAATTCTCTCTTTCAGTGGACATCTTACTGGTTGATGAAAAGCTAAACAAAAAAGTAACAAACATTAAAAAGAAAAGAAAAAAAAAAAAGAAGAAAAGCTGAGTTAAAAACAGCTCCATACTCAGCTTCTACCAAACGCAAGTCAACAAGAAACAACCTCATCCTGCTTCTATCCTTCCACATGAAGTCACCAACTCTGGTCTTCAAACTAAGAGCATTCAACTCTGAAATTAGAAGAACTTAAATTATTTTTTTCTTAAAGGATATTCTTACAAACTGTGGACCATACACAATATTTAATACACCCTACACTAGCACCCCTTATGCTCTCCACAAACTGCTCTTAAGCTACTTACTACTATTCAAAAAACAGGAAAAACCAAAAAATACATGCCTTTTTCATCTTTATATGTAAATTATACGTAAAGGGGAAAAAAAGTCAAGTTAAACATATCTTTTAGATGAGGGTAAGTTTGAGCTTTGGCCGGTTGGGTTGGGGCTCCACAACCTCCATGTGAATCCTCACCGTCTGAAGAACACCATAGGAAATGCTACCATCACTCTTCTTAACCTTCTGCTGTTGCTCATCTACCGACCACTCCCCACCGCCCTTGTCCCCTCTTGGTACCAAGTAGACAGGCCCTTCAATGCCAAATCTGTAAAGATGATTAGGGGAAAGTCTCATTAAATTGGATACAAGTATGAGCATTATGAGAAACTGGTATGCTATCTGGACAGCCACACAAGGTATTCCTTTTCGCATGTTTTGAACAAAAATAAATTGAATTACTGCATTGTCCCTAATAACTATTTTAGAATAAGATGTCATTTTGAAAAAGAAGGGGAAGCAAATCCAATTTAGAACTGCAAGAGGACAATAAGACATACTTGGGCACAAAAACAATGAAGCCATTCGATCTTATTTTCACAATTCTGGCCTCTGTATCAGTTGGCCTGCAATAGGATAGAGGATTATCAAAGAGAGAGAGAGAAAGAGGGGCGG
>JAULJZ010052328.1:0-13955 GCA_032270985.1 Heliamphora pulchella
CTTATCATTATTGATATATCATATTTTGCCCCTTAATACTAAATATATTGGGGTTTTACCGGCACGAGTTCTCGAAGAATCGTAGCCCACACTACACTCGAAGATAGCGTAAGGGAATACAGTAGAAGATCTAATAGGAGGTTCAACTCGGAATCAAATCGTAGTTAAAAAATCGATCGACAAAAGGTATTCTTCTAAATTAACTTTGGTTGCACAGGTTTTATTTTGATCGTTCAACATCAAAAGTTTTATCTAGAGCCCATTTCGGCTTTTGTCCATCCAATTAACTTTTTAGCTAAAATTGTTTACAAAAATAATGATCTTGGCAGTCTTGCGTCCAACAAATTGGTATCAGAGCCGTTTTATTTTTTGTTTACGGTTATCGAGGGCCGAGTAGATTTAGAACTGTTGCTAGCTTTGCTTTGCAGGCGTTCTAATCCCGATTTTATGATCATCATTTATTTTCATGTTTGATTGAATGGTGGATGATGATTTAATTATTACTTTTTTAATCACTGGAGTTGACCGTGATAAGTTGATTGTGAACTCTACGGAGGCATATGATCAATGTAAAAATTATTATTTTTCGGTATCTAGTTGTTTTATTTTTTGAATAAATAAAAAAAAAGAAGTTGAAGAACAGTTGAAGAACACAGTGCTGTTTCCGCTTTGGAGCTTCAGTGGTTTGCAAAAAAAAAAATTAAAAGAAGGTGTTGCGATTTTTCACGCCAAACGCAGCCTTATGCTGCGGTCAAAACCATGGGCGTCATATCCCAAACGTGGCGCCATCAAAGCAAGCGGCGCCAAACATGGCGCAAACAGTGGCATAAAACTTTGAAGCAATTCCAAAACAAGCCACAACAATCCCAGAGAAAAAATAGCCGATGGTTTTCCAATTAAAATCAGCATTCCAAGTGCTGTGCAATTTTCAAAAAGAAAGCGCCTATTTTTTGATTTGTCAAAGAGGAAGAAGGCTGTAGCTTTTCAAATAGAGCCATATTCCCAAGCAGGTTGAGGCGCAAACAATGCTGCAGTTTTCCAAGCAGCAGCAAATCCCAAGCATCAAAATAGGGGTGTTCTATAGGCAGTGTTTTCTTCCAATACACTGCGGCAATCAAGCAACAATGGTTTTTCAAACACAAATAGCCGGTTTCCAGGCGCTTTTCTAGGCGCTGGGTTTGAGGGAAACTGTTGGAGCAATTTTCGGTGCAATTGGCGCAAATTTCGGTGTGCAAACAGGCTACGTTTGGTTTTAAAGCTTGAATTACACAGCAATCGAGAGTCTTGATGCAACTTGAAAACAAAGCAGCTGATTAAGAAAAAGATTATTGAAACTTATCGTTTTAAACAGAAGACTGAAACTCTTTAGAGTTTTAATTCGATCATAAAATCGGAATATTTATATTTATTTTGCATTTAATTTTTTATTAACTGCGTAGATAATAAATATTGATTTTATCATGTTAATTTAATTAATTTAAAATTTTGATTTTAATTAAAATATTTTGTAATGAAAAATAAAATTATGTTTTTTTAATTAATTAAGTTTAATTAAATGAAAAATCTTTAGATATTTTATTTTTTACAAAATATCACGTTTAAGATTATTTTTTTTAAATCGGATATCTCGAAAAAACGTGAGAATTAATTCTGATTTTTGAATTAATTAAATAAATAAATATTTAATCGAAATAAATTAATATTTTTCAAAAAATGTGGAACAAAAAATAAAATAAATAAATGTCTTTAATCACTACCTTAGCTGAAAAGTTAGAGAAAAATTGTACATTTATTAAATTTTACTTGTTACGCATTTAAACACGAAAAGATGATTTAATAAACCGAAATATTTGGAATCGTTTACGGAAAAAGATGCTTGATTCTTTCAGATCGTGTGACTTTCAAAATTAATAAATTTATTTTAATTAAACGGATTTTTATAACCCTAAAAAATATTTTAAAAATTTAAGTGGGAAAGAAAATTTATTCACAGATAAATCTCGCGGTCTCTATCACCAATTTGTAAGCGATGCAATTAAACCTTGCGTGTCGGCAGTAAGGCCTTCCTTCTCAATGGATAGATTAATTGCGATATCGCCAGTTCCAACCTCCTTTAGGAATAAATCTAGATAATTGTTAGTGTGGATCACTTATCCAACTGAAGGGTTCGATGCGAAGCGATGAATTTGAGATTATGTGATGGTTAGGACTTAGCTGTATATAATAGTATTCTCTCCAATTGAGTCACTGCTATTATATACTGGACCGAAGTTGCGCCAGCTATTTAATTTTTACTTGACATGGTCAGTTGTCTAGATAGTAAAATTAAAAAGAATTAGCCTATTTAGTCTTATGATGAATAGAAGAAGTCCTCCCAACGAGGCATGCTATTTTTAGGTTACCAGGCTACTGGCAAATTAATTTTAAAATAGTAGAGGGAACCAAATTAAAATGAATTCAAAGTTTTGCTCATCATAATTAATGGTATTTTAATTATGTGATTCTCAGAATTAAAATGACTTTCAACCCACTAGCTTCCATTCTCAAAGAATACAAACTTACGGGATCAAACTATGTTAATTGGAAAAGGAACTTGGATATTGCTTTAACTAAAAATGGTATTCTTTCAATACCAGAAAATGTGTTTGTTTCTGAAAAAGGTTCTTCCTCTGGGCTAAAAGACATGAAGAAGAAAAAGGTTCAGAAACCAGGGGAAACACGATTTCTAGGGTAGTTAGTGGGCCACGAACTGGTGTGAAAAAACCGAAAGGCAAATGTTTTTACTGCAACTAGACCCGGCATTGAAAAAAGTTATGTATAGTATTTCTCAGAAAGAAGAAAAAATAGGATAATTTCTATTCACTGGTTGTGAAAACATGTTTATGTTGGAGACAATACTGCCAAAATCATTATTTTTGTAAAATAATTTTTGATAAAAAATTAACTGGACGTGCACACGCCAAAACGGGCTCCAGATAAAAATTTTGACGTCGAACGATCAAAAATAAACCTGTACAACCAAAGTTAATTTAGAAGAATATCTTTTGTCAATCTAGTCTTCAACTACAATTTGATTCCGAGTTGATACTCCAGCAGATCTTCTACTGTATTCCCTTACGCGATCCTCGAACGTAGTGTGGGTTACGATCCTCTGAGAACTCGTACCCGCAGAACCCCAATATATTTAAGTCTTCGAAGACAAAAATAATATCATAATAATAATGATATAAAATCATCAAAAATCTGGATCAGCCTACCCGCATATATATAGGGCTACAGGAGGGACATGAGAAGTAATTATGAGTTAGACTTCTAGTGGAACACATACACCTACTAAAGATTTCTGCAATTATGGAAAGACATGCAGCGATTTCTGCAATTTCAATAAAATACTGAATTATGGTTCATACAAGTAAAGAACTATAATTGCACTCTGACCTATAAACTCAAGACCTTCTTGCATTGAGTTTTTGTTATTAAATGCTTACCACTTCTCTCCACGTTAAGATTCTCGATATCCGCCAATTAAATTTAATTATTGACAATTTAATTTAATCGGCATCTTGATATTCCTTAAGCCCTTCCGCTTAACTTATTTGACAGCTGAATAATTAAATCCACTTGTAAGGTTTGGCCTGCTCAAAATTTATAAGCATCCTTAAGAGGGTATCGTCAATCCCGATATATCGGGACGTGAATTCCATCAATAATTAACATTTACTATATAAGTAATACCACTATCTAACTCACCGAGAATATAGACTCATATAAGATCGCACCCTATAATGAATCAAAACAACGAATATTAAATATATGCAAATCAATAATTGTTTCAATATTAAGATGATAAGCACTATTCATAATAACCTTAGGGTGTGAATTAATTTATATAGTCAATACAAAATTAATTACCCCAAATATCCCGTTCAATACACACAAAGTGTATTAGTACAGAGAATAGGAATAATAGACGACGCTATTATCTATTTCCCGTAACTAAGCCAGGTCTACTAAAACTCTGTGCTACAGTCGTACCGATAGTATGTTCATTTTCATCTAAACTGTGAACATAAAACTTATATTCTGCAAGAACCTAAAATATTATCTTCTGTGTGCAACTCGTACTCTACACACCAGATTAAATACTATATAGAATATCGAACATCCATGCATAACATTAAAAATGATACACATACATTGCTCAAAGAAATTCTCATAAAATGGAAAATTAATTTTATTAAAAATAACATTAAATACTAAAAATATGATTTTCAGTATACCAACCCTAAAAATCTCCCACTTAAACTCAAAATCATGATGCCATACATCTGACTCCCATGCCTACTATATGATTATCAAACGTCTTAGCCGGTGAGCTCTTTGTAAAGGATCTACAAGGTTGTCTCCTGATATAAACTCTATGTCTGACTAAAAATCTGAGTCTGTGTACCCCAATGGTACTAGATTGTTTGCCTCGTAAATCAACATATAATTCTTAGTCTTTTTCAGATACTTGATTATATTCTTTACAGCAGTCCAATACTCATGCTCTGAATTAGATTGATATCTACTAATCATGCCAACGACAAAGTAGATGTCGGGCCTAGTGTAAAGTATAGCATACATGAGGCTTTGTATTGCCAAAGCATAAGGAACCGCCTTCATCTTCTCTATCTCACTAGGTGTCATAAGACACTGATACTTGGATAGAGTGATTCTATGCCTGAAAGGGAGAAATTATTTCTTGGAATCCTGCATGTTAAAACGAGCAAGAATACCATCGATAAACTTTGCTTGTGATAAGCCCAACATTCTTTGTTTCTGATCTCACATAAACTTGATCCCAAGGATGTGACTGGTTTCTCCCAAGTCCTTATCGAATTGCCCAGATAACCATACTTTAACCATAGATAATGCCTTCACATCGTTTTCGATGAGCAAGATATCGTCTACATAAAGTATTAAGAAGATCACCACGCTTCCGTCATGCTTTTTGTACACCAGGACTCATCCGAACTTTGATCAAAATCATAAGTGTTTATAGCTTGATCAAACCGAGTGTTCCAAGATCTCGATACTTGCTTACGTCCATAAATGGATCTCTTAAGCTTGCACAATCATGTGCTCCTGGCCCTTTGCAATGGATCCGTCTGATTGTATCATATAGATACACTCGTCAAGACTTTCGTTAAGAAAAACTGTCTTGACGTCTATTTGCCAGATTTTGTAATCGAAATGTGCGGCAATGGATAAGAGAATTCGAATAGACTTAAGCATGGTTACCGGCGAAAAAGTTTTCTCATAGTCGATCCCTTCTTTCTGAGTGAACCCTTTAGCAATAAGCCTAACAGTGAAGATTTCAATCTTTTCGTCTACTCCTTTCTTCCTCTTGTAGATCTACTTGCATCCAATGGATTTTATCCCTTCAGGTGATTTTACAAGTTCCCAGACCTAATTGAAATACGTAGATTTCATCTTTGAATTCATAGCCCTTTGTCAAAGATTTGCATATTTGTCTTTTAATGTTTCATTGTAGTTACAAGGCTCGGTATCCAGTTCTGTCGGGATCTTGTCAAACGACTCTCCCAAGAATATATACTGATCAAGTTGATGAACAACCCTCCCACTACGACGAGGCACTACTTGTGTCTGTGTACTAGTAGTAACAGGCTATGCAAAATCTGAACCGTGTGCATTAGCACACTATTCTTGATTTGCTCATGTCCCGATAATTCTCCCACTACGACGAGGTAATGAAATATCAGTGACTAGTAGTTCCTCTTTCATTCTACTAGTATTTCCTCTCAGTTCTTTCAGAATAATTTTGCTATTGGGCCTATGATCCATAATATAATCCTCTGTCAAGAATCGGGCATTAGTGCTAACAATAACATTCTGATCCTTAGGATTATAAAATAGACCACCATTCGTTCTCTTGGGATACCCCACAAAGAAACAGACTCCTGTCATCGGTTCCAACTTACCCATGTTCCCTTTCAGCACATGTGTTGGACACCCCCAAATCCGAATGTGTTTCAAACTAGGCTTACGCCCGGTCCACAATTTTATAGGAGTAAAAGGTACTAACTTAGAAGATACCATGTTCAAAATGTAAGCTGCTGTCTCTAAAGCAAATCCCCAAAACGAATTTGGTAGACCTGAATAACTCATCATTGACCTTACCATCTCCATAAGAGTCTTATTCATTCTTTCTGCTACACCATTCTATTGTGGAGTACCAGGTGCAGTCAATTGGGATGTAATCTCCTCTGATGACAAGTAGTCATTAAACTCTTCGAAGAGGTATTCCCCACCACGGTCGGATCGTAGTGATTTGATACTTTTATCAAGACACTTCTCTATCTCCGTCTTGAATTCTTTGAGTTTCTCAAAGCATTCAGACTTACGGTGCATCAGGTAAATATATCCATACCTTGAGTAGTCATCAATAAAATTGACGAAGTACTCAAAGCCACCTATAACTCGGATTGTCATAGGACCACACACATCAGAATGAACCAGCTCTAATGGTTCTTTAGCTCTATTGCCTTTGGCCGAAAAGGGCATGTTGGTCATCTTACCCTCTCAGCGAGATTCACAGACTTGAAGTGCCTCCACTTCTAATGAACTCAAAGGTACATCTGTTACCAGTCTGTTTATCTTTTTTAGATTAATATGACCCAAGCATAAGTGCCAAAGAAACATTTGGTTTATTAAAGAAAGAAATGTATTATTCGTTTCAGTCAGTTGCATTGTAGGAAAGATTGGAGTAATAATATAAAGATCTTCTACCAATGTGCCAGAACAGATAACCCATTTATTATCCTTTATAACCACATAGTTACTAAAATAAACCAAATATTCATCTTTACCCAATCCAGAAATAGAAACTAAGTTCCTTCTAATGGCAAGAACAAAAAGACAATCTCTTAATATTAAAATCCGATCTCTACCAAAACTGAGAGTGACATCTTCTACTGCAACTATTGTTACCTTTGTATTATTGTCCATATGTAGGTAAATCTCCCCATCACTGAGTTATTGGATTTCTTGGAACCCTTGAAATGAATTGCATATATGATTAGTGGCTCCCGTATCTACACACCAGGTACCGGTAGATAACACTGCTAAACATATTTCCACAACCAGTGAACAAAAATTACTTTATTTGTTCTGCCTTCTGATAAATACTGGACATAACTTTTTCTAGTGCCGGGTCTGGTTGTAGTGAAAATATCTGCCTTTCGGCTTTTTCACACCAGTCCGTGGCCCACTAACTACCCTGAAAACTGTGTCTCCTTGTTTCTGAACTTTTTTCTTTTTCATGTCTTTCGGTCCCGAGGAAGAATCTTTTTGAGAAACAAACACATTTCTTGATATTAAAGGAATACCATTTGTAGTTAAACTTATATCCAAGTTACATTTTCAGTCAACAAAATTTAGTTCCGTAAGTTTGTTTTCTTTGAGTATTAAAGCGAGTGGGTTGAAATTCATTTTAATTCAGAGAGTCACATAATTAAAAAATCGTTAATTATAATGAGCAAAACTTTGAATTCATTTTAATTTGGTTCCCTCTGCCATCTTAAAAAAGTTCGCCAGCAGCCTGCTAACCTGAGAATAGCATGCCACGATGGGTGGACATCTACTATTCTTCATAAGACCAGACACGCCAATTCCTTTTAATTTTACTATCTAGGCAACTAATCATGCCAAGTAAAATTAAATAGCTATCATAGTTTCGATCCAATATATAATAGCAGTGATTCAAATGGAGAGGATACTATTATATGTAGCTAAGTGTAAACCATCACCTAATCCCAAATTAATTGCTTCGCAATGAACCTTCAGTTAAAGAAGTGATGTACATTAACAATTATCCCAAAATGAGGTTTGTACTGGCGATACCGTAATTAATTTGTCCATTGGGGAGGAAGACCTTGTTGCCGACACGTAGGGTTTAATTGTATCGCCTACAAACTGGTAATTGAGACCGCAGGATTTATCTGCGAATAAATTTTCTCTCTCACTTAGGTTTTTAAAATATTTTTTAGAGTTATAAAAATTTATTTAATTAAAATAAATTTATTAATTTCGACAGTCACACGATCTGAATTAATTAAAAATCTTTCCGTGTACACGATTTCAAAGATTCTGATTTATCGAACCATCTTTCCGTGTTTAAATGTGTAATAAATAAAATTTAATAAATGCACAGTTTTTTTTAACTTTTCAGCTAAGATAGTAATTAAAAGTATTAATTTATTTTATTTATCGTCTCACATTTTTCGAAAAATAATAATTTATTTCGATTAAATATTTTTTATTTAATTAATTCAAAATTCGAAATTAATTCCCACATTTTTTTCAAGATATCTGATTTAAAAAAATCATCGTAAACGTGATATTTTGTAAAAAAAATATCTAAATTTTTTTTATTTAATTAAAATCAATTAATTAAAAAAAACTTAATTTTATTTCACATTACAAAATATTTTAATTAAAACCGAATATTCGAATTAATTCAATTAACATGATAAATAAAACTAATATTTATCATCCACGCAGTTCATATATAAAAATAAATTAAATGCAAAATAAAAATTATATATCCCGATTTTATAATCCATTGAAACTCTAAAAAGTTTAGTCTCCTATTAATAGATAAGCTTCCAATATCCTGTTTGTTTCATGATTCCTTGATATTATCTATATCAGAAAAATCAAGCCAACTGAAACAGTATTTAGATTGGATTGCTCCGCTAGAAACCTGCTTCGTATGGAATTACTTCGGAAACGGCGGCTTCTTGGGAGTCTACTGTTTTGTTTGCTTGAATCACAACTCCCAAGCATCCAGAAATTCCAAAAAAAAAATCCACTTGCACTGCCTGGGATAGCCGCAGTTTTTTAAAAAAACACTGAAGCTGTTTGGGACTAAAATTACTTGAATTCTGTCAATATTAGGAATCCCTGTTGTTGCGGCACTCTGGAATAAAGCTGCTGTGATTGCCGTTTGTGGAAACCGCGGCTTGGAGTGAATGGAAAATCACTTGCTTTTTCAATTAAAAAACCAACTAGAATTTCTCCTGGAAAACCGCTGCTGGGATTTCTTTTGTTAAAAATAAAACACTGCACAATTTTTTTAAAAAAAACTATACACCGAAACAGCTATTGCGAACCGCTGTTTTATGCTTTTTGGAAAAAGCTAATGGAGCGTTGATGGAAAAAGCTGCTGCTTCTTGCACCACAGCCTCTGCCGAAATCGCTGGTGGAAAAAGCCGCTGCTTCTGTTGGGAACAAAAAGCTGCTGCCTTGTGATAGGCGCTTGGGACAGCACTGTGTCGAAACTGTTTGGGATATGGCCGTTCGGCTTTGTAGACCGGCGGCTTGTTTGGCAGTGCTGGAAGGCTGCTGCGGCGGCCCTTCTTTTTTTTGTGAAACAAAACAGAATCAGCACCTGTGATTGTGGAAATCACTGCTTTTTGGACTGAATCAGTTTGCTCTGATTTTTTCAAGCTTCAAAGCCAAACGGTCTTGAATCTTTTTCTCGAATTTGTTCTTCGTTCCTTCCCTTCTTTCTTTTTATTTAATCCAAAAAAAAAAATACGAGAACTAGAAATCGAAAAATAATAAATTTTTACATTGATCCTATACCTTCGTAGAGCTCACAATCAATTAATCTATCATGGTCATCCCCAGTGAATAAAAAATAATTTAATTAAATCATTATTCACGCATTCAATTAAACATGAAAATAAAAGATGATCATAAAATTGGGATTAGAACACCTGCAAAACAAAGTTAGCAATAGTTCTAAATCTACTCGGCCCCGATAAATCGTAAACAAAAAATAAAACGACTCTTATACTAATTTGCTGGAGGCAATACTATCAAAATCATTGTTTTCATAAAACGAATTTCAGTAAAAAATTAATTTGACGTGCAAACGCCGAAACGGGTTTCAGATAAAAATTTCAATGTCGAACGATAAAAAATAAACCCGTGCAACTAAAGTTAATTTAGAAGAATACCTTTTGTCGATCTAGTCTTCAACTACGATTTGATTCCAAGTTGAAGCTCTAATCAGATCTTGTACTGTATTTCCTTACGTGATCCTCGAACGTAGTGTAGGCTACGATCCTCCGAGAGCTTGTACCGGCAGAATCTCGATATATTTAAATCTTGAAAGATAAAAATAATATCATAATAATAATGATATAAAATCATCAAAAACTGGTTCAGTCTATCTGCATATATATAGGGCCACAATATGGACCTAGGGAGTAATTATAAGTTAGACTTCCAGTGAAACATAAACACCTACTAGAGATTTCTGCAATTATAGAAAGACATGCAACAGTTTCTGCAATTATCATATAACACTAAATTACAGTTCATACCACTAAAGAACTATAATTGCACTCTGACCCATAATCTCAATACCTTTTTGCATTGAGCTCATGTTATTAAATGCTTACAATTTCTCCTCACGTTAAGATTCTCGATACCCGCCAATTAAATTTAATTACTGACAATATAATTTAATCGGCATCTTGATATTCGTTAAGCATTTTCGCTTAAATCATTAACCACCGGATAATTAAATCCACATGTAGGGTTTGGTTCGATCAAAACTTATAAGCATCCTTAAGGGGGTATCGTCAATCCCGATATATCGGGACGCGAATTTCGTCAATAATTAATATTTACCATATAAATAATACCGCTATCCAACTCACCGAGAATATAGACCCATATAAGATCGCACCCTCTAATAAATCAAAACAACGAATATTAAATATATGCAAATTAATAATTATTTCAGGATTAAGAGGATAAACACTATTCATAATAATCTTGGGGTGTGAATTAATTTATATAGTTAGTACAAAATTAATTACCCCAAATGTCCCGTTTAATACACACAAAGTGTACTTGCACAGAGAGTCGGAACAATAGACGACGCTATTATCTGTTCCCCGTAACCAAGACATGTTTACTAAAACTCTGTGCTACAGTCGTACTGATGGTATGTCCATTTCTATCTAAATTATGAATATAAAATTTATATTCTGCAAGAACCTAAAATCTGATTTTTTGTGTGCAAGTCGTACTCTACACACTAGATTAAATACTATACAGAATATCGGACATCCAAGCATAACATTAAAAATGATGCACATACATTGTTCATAAAGATTCTCATAAAATAAAAAATTAATTTTATTAAAAATAAAATTAAATACTAAAAATATAATTTTGAGTATACCAACCCTAACAGTTTAACGGTGTTATCTACCGGTGCCTGGTGTGTAGATACGGTAGCCATTAATCATGTCTGCAATTCATTGTAGGGGTTCCTAAAAGCCTAACAACTTAGTGATGGTGAGATTTACCTCCATATGGGCAATAATACAAAGGTAACAGCAGTTGCAGTAGGTGATTTCACTCTTAGTTTTGGTAAAGATCGAGTTTTAATGTTGAGAGATTGTCTTTATATACCTGCCATTAGAAGGAACTTAGTTTCCGTTTCTAGATTGGTTAAAGACGGATATTTGATTTATTTTAATAACTCTGTGGTTATTAAGGATAATAAACGAGCTATCTGTTATGGTACATTGGTAGAAGATCTTTTTATTATTACTTTAATATCTCCTATACTGCAACTGACTGAAACGAATATTATATCTATATTACCATATAAGAGAAAGTTTCTTTCTTTAATGAACCAAACGTTTCTTTGACACTTACGCTTCGGTCATATTAATCTAAAAAGGATAAACAAACTGACAGTAGATGGACCTTTGAGTTCATTAGAAGTGGAGGCACTTCCAGTATGTGAATTTTGCTTAGAGGGTAAGATGACCAAGAGGCCATTTTCTGGCAAAGGCTATAGAACTAAAGAACTATTGGAGCTGGTTCATTATGATGTATGTGGTCCTATGACAATTCGGGCTAGAGGTGATTTTGAGTACTTTGTCAGTTTCATTGATGACTACTCAAGGTATGAAAATATTTACCTGATGCACCATAAGTCTGAATACTTTAAAATATTTAAAGAATTTAAGGCAGAGGCGAAGAAGCGTCTGGGTAAAAGTTTCAAATCACTACGATCCGACCGTGGTGGAGAATACCTCTTTGGAGATTTTAAGGACTACTTATCATCAGAGGGGATTACTTTCCTGTTGACTGCACCTAGCACTCCACAACAAAATGGTGTAGCAAAAAGAAAGAATAGGTACCTTCTAAGTTAGTACCTTCTACTCCCATAGAATTGTGGACCGAGCATAACCCTAGTCTAAAACACATTCAAATTTAAGGGGTATCCAGCAAAAGTGCTGAAAGGGAACGCAGGTAAGTTAGAACCGAGGACAGAAGTCTGTTTCTTTGTAGAGTATCCAAAGGGAACGAAGGGTGGTCTATTTTATAATCCTAAGGATTAGAATGTCATTGTTAGCACCAATGCCCGATTCTTGAAAGAGAATTATATTATAGATCACAGGCCCAATAGCAAAATTATTCTAGAAGAACTTAAAGAAAATACCAGTAGAACAAAAGAGGAACCACAAGTCACTGATATTTCATTATCTCGTCGTAGTGGGAGGATTATCGGGATAGGTACAAATAAAGAACATGGTGCTGATGCACAGGGTTCTGATTCTGTACAGCGTGTTACTATTAGTACACAGACACAGGTAGTACCTCGTCATAGTGGGAGAGTTGTTCATCAACCTGACCGGTATATGTTATTGGGAGAGTCTTTTGACAGGATCCTAGCAGAACTAGATACTGAACCCTGTAACTACAATCAAACACTACAAGACAAAGATGCAGATCTTTGGAAAAGGACTATAAATTCAGAGATAAAATCTATGTATTCTAATTAGGTATGGGAACTTGTAGAAGCACCCGAAGGGATAAAACCCATTGGATGCAAGTAGATCAACAAGAAGAAGAGAGGAGCAGACGAAAAGTGTTAGAAACAGGCAACCCAAGGGGGGGAGAATTGGGTTTCTTTGCTAGCAATGGAGATTTAAAAAATTTTTCAGAAAAACTCTTAATATCTCACAGAAACTAGATATGCAATTAAGGAATTAATGCAAGAATTAAAAGGAGAGGGATAGAGATAAAGAACCAGACACCGGGATTTATAGTGGTTCGGCTTGAACTTTTGCCTACGTCCACTCCTCAAGATCTCCCTTGAGTGTTTTCACTAACCAGAATACTTCCGGGCGTATTCCAAGCATTTACAAGCGTCAAGCTTCTACTTGAACTATCTGAATGTTTACAGGCACATTCACAAGCCTTCACAAGCGTCAAGCTTCTACTTGAGCTATCTGAATATTTACGGGCACATTCACAAGCCATCACAAGCGTCAAGAAGAATCTATGAAAACAAGCATCTGTTTTCTTCTAATCTCTCTTGAGCTTCTTCCTTGATGAGTTTCTCTTACTCACTCAAAGGTTAACAGGGTGACTCACCCTTGGTTACAATAAAAGTATTGAAGGAATGACAATCACTCTCTTTACAAGATAGATATATAACAATCAAAACGAAGTAAAGAGAAGTGAGAAAACAAGAACCAGAGATGGAACAGACGAGCAGAACTTGTTTTTCTCAGAAAATGGATTTGATCGATTGAACGTGTACGTGAGTTTATTCTTTTTCACCCTTTTTTCTACTTTCTGCTGAGAAGCCATCTCCTTATATAGGTTCTTGAGATTTTTGACCGTTGGAGATAGATGGAGCATTAAATGCTGCAAAAACTATCCGTTGAGATCTGCAGAGATTTGAATCTCAGTGATTGGGGTCGACACAGCTCAGTTTTGTGTCGGCCCAAAATGTCTAGGGCAGGGTTCTCCAAGCAGTTGGGTCGACAAGAAAGTTCTGAGGTGTCGACTCAATTCTGCATTTTTCCTTCCAACGATTTGGGTCGACACAAATGGCTCTGGTGTCG
>JAULJZ010052339.1:0-13954 GCA_032270985.1 Heliamphora pulchella
TTATTTATTGGGAATCCATATCTTAAATGTGGGGAGAATTCAGTGCATTTGATAATTGAAAACTCAAGACATAATTTAAGGTGGGGCCGGGAGTTCAGTCAGAACCTTTAGTAGATTAAGTTCTGGCTCCTATGAGAAAGGATCTAACACAGGGACAGAGTTAGGGATATCCGATTTTTTTCGTACGGTTAGCCCGAGTCCTATACTTCCTCTTGATGCCTCACGTAGCCAACTACACGCATGGATATTTTTCTTATTGGTTTCGGTTATTATTTAATTTAATTACAATGTCGATTTTACCACCGGGGACATTCAGGGATTAAATTAAATAACGAGAGGCAATTTTGGTTTTTGGCACACCTAGGGATTACTCCCTAGGTGGCCGGCCCTATTAAGGGGGTGGGGATTTAGTTTTATGGAAGATATATATCTCTTGCTTAAATTTAGGAAAGAGAATATATATACTTAACATTATCTTTGATATATGGAGAAATATATCAACATAAGGCTTTATATATATAAAACCCAAAAACCCTAAGTCCCTCACCATAGCCGCTGCCCCCTCTCTCTTTTTGGCAATTAATTTTGCATTCTTGGAGAGAAGTGCGTGAGAAGAAACCAATACTGGGAGGACTCTTCGATCGGTATCGGTGTCCACACACCGTGATCGTCGTAGTGCGTTCGGGACATACGTGAGAAGGTTGCAAGGTCGTCTTCAACGTATTCGGGACTTCTTGAAATTTTTCGACAAGTTTCATAAAGGTATTATACTATTAAGATTAATATAGTTCTTAGTTTTTATGAAAAATGCATATGTTATTTTTTACGGTCAAGGCATCAGTTCAAAATTTTTTCCGCTCCAATAAACAAGAGCCGAAACAACCACATAACGAGGCTCAAATGGCAGCGACAACAGGCAGCTAGGAGCAGCGGCGGTGGGGGCTGCTTGCCCCTCATCAAAAGCTGTTTTCAAGGAGTTTTTTATTCTGATTTTTTGACAGAAAAATAGTATTTTTTGTAAGCTATTTTTTAAAAAAATTGGGACAAAAATTGAGTTTGGGTGCAACGACAAAAGTCGCCAGAAGTGGCGGCATGGTGCGGTGCTGGCGGCACCTGGTGGCCAGCGGTGGTGGTTTGCTTTGAAGTCTCCCGAGGTTGTTTTTTTTCTGATATGTAATGATTCAGAGAGTGTTGTGTTTGTATAACACTACAAATCGAAGAATCCTGATACAACTTGGATGCCAAACTCTGATTCTGATAAGGATTAAAAAATTACGAGTTAATTTTTTAACAGAAGACTAAAACTCAAAAGAGTTTTTATTTGATTATAAAATCAGGATATATATATATCTTGCATTTATATTTGTTTAAACTACGTGAATAATATATATCTATTTTATATTTTCTGTTAATTTAATTAATTCGAAAAAATTTGATTTTAATTAATATTTTGTAAAGAAAAATAAAATTAAGATTTTTTTAGTTAAAATTTTTTAATTAAATAAAAAAAACTTTAGATACTTTACTTTTTATAAAATAACACATTTAAGATAATTTTTTAGTAAATTGAATATCTTGAAAAAATGTGAAAATTAATTTTGAATTTTTTGATTAATTAAATAAAAAAATATTTAATCTTAATAAATTAATTTTTTTTAAAATATATAACGTAAATATAAAATATTTGAATGACCTTAATCAATACCTTAACTGTAAAACAAAAAAAAAATTGTACATTCATCGGTAATTTTATTTGTGACGCATTAAAACACGAAAATATAGTTTGACAAATCGAAATCTTTTAGATCGTGTACACGAAAATATGTTTTGAAATCTTTCAAATTTTGTTATTTTTGAAATTAATAAATTTATTTTAATTAAGTAAATTTTTATAACTCTTAAAAATATTTTAAAAATTTAAGTAAGAGAGAGAATTTATTAATAAATAAATCCCGCAGTCTTTATCACCAGTTTGTAGGTGATATATTTAATTTTGTGTGTTAGCAGTAATACCTTCCTCCCCATCGAACAGAATTAATTGCGGTATCGCCGGTATGAACCTTGGGCCGCCTAGGAGTAGCAAGTGAACATCATTGAAGAAGATACCTGGGAAGAGGTTGACAATACATGGATTATCGAAGATGATGAGGAAAGAAGGAAAATGGCAGCTATTAGTGACTTAAATGATTTGTGGGCATTCGAAATCCCTCTGCACGTAAACGAAGTAAGATAGACTGATAATGTGATGCCAGGGTTATGGGACCTCGAAGACGGCGTGGAACACCTAACTAAAAGTGGACGATATTTTAAGCCAACTCATCTAGAGAAGGGACAGCCAAGTGGAAAAGGGAAAGAGACAATGCAAGAGGAGGAAAATGATGCCGTATTGAGACAATTAAAAAAGACGCAAGCCAACATCAGCATTTGGGGGTTACTGATGGCCTCGCACAAACACAGGCAAGTTGTGCTGAAAGTTTTGAATAAAGCCAGCGTTCCGATAGAAGCCACCCCAGAGCAATTGATTGGACTGATTCTGTCGACGGTTGAACCAAAAGTCATTTCTTTCTCTAATAAGGAATTACCCGCTGAAGGAAAAAGTCACAACAAGCCGCTTCACATCACCGTCAAGTGCTAAGAAAAATGGGTCCCAGTGACCCTTATTGACAATGGATCTATCTTGAATGTTTACCCGTTGAGAACAGTCATCTGCTTAGGGCTGAGGCCTGACCAGTTCACTCCCTGCAATCAAGGAGTGCGAGCTTATGACAACACAAGAAGAGATGTGTTAGGACTGGTGTCGTTTGTCGTTTCAGTGGACCCACTGGAGACATCAGTTGAGTTTCACGTGCTAGATGTACCGACTTCCTTCAATTTGCTATTGGGAAGACCGTGGCTACATGACCTGAATGTTCAGACAGTGCCGTCTACCCTTCACCAGAAACTGAAATTGATAAAGGATGGGGCAGTTTTAACCATTCATGGAGAGAACAGTATTCACCCTCCGAAATGAGGAGAAGGAACAACTCTGCTAGAAGTCCAACATAGTGAAGATGATGTGTTGCTCAGTGGTTTTCAGTTTAATGAAGCACAGGCTGTTCAGACGCTGATGAACGAGAAAGAAAGGTATGTCAACCTACGAGCTTTAACAAAGATGAGGAAAATGTCTTTCTTCCCCGGTATGGGAATGGGACGTAAACTGCAGGGAATCCCAAAACCCATTCAGGTATTGCCAACTTTGCGCCGTTCTGGTCTTGGGTATGAGCCAATGGAAGAAGATCTGGAAGGGCCTAGAAGGAGGCGAAAGGCCAATTATTTCCGGACACTCAATGGATACTTCGTCAAAGAGGGGGAAGATTTCCTGTATTGTGGTTTTTCGGAGCCATGGATCGACGAAGAAACCAATCAAAAGTTGCCTGGGTTGGAGATCTTTTTTATCCACCAATTGTCTGACACAAAGGAGGAAGAAACAGTGGAAGGAGGGAAAGAAGAAAAGAAGGTTCAAGAAGAGGACTAGGCTGACAAGTTTGCTGGGGCTGACCTGGGTGTGCTGTTCAATGAAAATATGGCTCAGTTGCGCATAACTGAATCGGATTGTTTCACGATGGGTTTTAGCGCACCAGCCGACTACACCAAGTTCATCGTTGGCGCGGCCACAAGGGAAGTAAAGAATTGGTCCCTCGAGTCTTCTGGTGTGCAGGTTATCTATCCTGAGTCCAAATTTGAGTTGAAGTCTGTAATTGAGGGCACGCCTGTTAGTGCTCCTCTCCCTGCTTTTACCATTGAGTTTGTAATTCCCACTGTTCTTAATGAAATGAACAAGATTTCTGGTTATTCTGCTTTGTTTGATTTATTTCATACACTTTCTGACAATTTTGAATTCGACGGGGATATCCCCAAAGAAATAAAGCATTTAATAAAAAGTGAAGAAGAAATGTGTGCCCAACCAATAATTGAAGAAACTTTGTCAATAAATCCGGGTGATGAAACTAACCCGCAAAATGTTCAAATTGGTTCTTCTTTATTCTTAGCTGAACAAGAACAATTCATAACTTTATTAAAAGAATTCAAAGACGTGTTTGAATGGTCTTACGAAGATATGCACGAAATTGATCCTGACATTGTCCAGCACCACATCCCCCTATACCCTGATGCTAAACCGGTCAAACAAAAATTAAGACGGATCCGGCCAGAATGGGCTCTGAAGATCAAAGAAGAATTTGCCAAGCAAATCAACGCTGAATTTCTGATGGTAACCGAGTATCCGAAATGGGTAGCCAATATAGTGCCGGTTTTAAAGAAAGATGGTCGTATCCGAGTCTGCGTAGATTTTCGGGATCTCAATAAGGCCAGCCCGAATGACGACTTTCTACTACCACACATCGATGTCCTAGTGGACAGTACGGTGGGGCATGCCTTGCTGTCATTCATGGATGGCTTCTCTGGGTATAACCAGATTATGATGGATCCTGAAGACAGAGAAAAGACGACATTCACCACGCTTTAGGACACCTATTGTTACCGTGTTATGCCATTTAGTTTGAAGAATGCTGGGGCAACCTATCAAAGGGCTGCCACTATCTTATTGCATGACATGATACATAAGGAGGTTGAAGTGTACGTGGACGACATGATAGTCAAATCTAAGGATCGGGATGGCCACATTACAGCACTGTAAAAATTCTTCGAGAGGATTTAAAAGTACAAAATGTGGCTTAACCCACAGAAATGTGCATTTGGAGTCACCGTCGGAAAAATGCTTGGATTTATGATCAACCAACGGGGCCTCGAAGTCGATCCCTCAAAAATCAAGGCAATCTTGGACATGCCTCCTCCGACTACCGAACGAGAAGTCAGGGACTTTTTGGAGAAGATTCAATTCATCAGCCAATTCATTGCAAAATTGACTACTACCTGCGAGCCGCTCTTCCGTCTACTGAAGAAAGAAGTTGAATTTGAATGGGATTAGAAATGTCAAGATGCCTTTGATGCCGTACGTCAATATCTGTAAAATCCACTTATTCTAGCTCTTCCCGAACCTGATAGGCCACTGATCCTCTATTTGTCAGTGATCAATTCAACTATGGGATGTATGTTGGCACAAGAAGGTGAAACCGGAGTAGAACAGGCTATCTATTACTTAAACAAGATGATGATCGGGTCAAAAATACAGTACACACCAATGGAGAAGACATGCTGGGCCTTGGTTTGGGCTTCCCGAAAACTAAGACATTACATGTTGTCGTTCACAGTGAACATCATCTCTCGGATGGACCCATTAAAGTATCTGTTTGAAAAGCCATCACTGACAAGAAGGCTGACCCGATGGTTACTGTTACTATCTGAATTTGATATTTGATATGTCACCCGAAAGTCAGTCAAGGGTAGAGCAGTGGCAGAATTCCTGGCCGACCAACCAGTGGAAGGAGGTGAGGACACAGAGTTCTAATTTCCTGATGAACAACTAATGAAAGTCGGGGATGACAAGTGGACTCTATATTTTGATGGTGCATCCAATCAATATGGCTATGGAATTGGAGTCCTCCTTGTCACTCCCGATGAATCACACGTTCTGTTGTCCCTAAAGCTCAACTTTGAAGTTACTGACAATCAGGCCGAGTACGAAGCATGCTTAGCCAGATTGGAGGCAACCTTAGAACTAGGGGCAAGGAAGCTAGAAGTCATTGGGGACTCAGCACTGGTAGTTTCGCATGCTAGAGGAGAATAGAATGTCAGGGACGTGACATTGATTCTATACCATCAGGAGCTAGAGAAGCTAATACCATGCTTGGAATTGGTGATCTTCACCCATGTGCTGAGACTGCAGAATAAGTTCGCCGATGCACTGGCTACCCTAGCATCCATGATTGACATACCACTCGGAGTTCGGATAAGACCTTTGATAATTGGGCAGAAAAGAAAGCCGGCATATGAGATGACAGCCGCTATCGAAGAAAGTACTGACGGACTTCCATCGTATTTTGACATTCAAAATTTTTTAAAGAAAGGAGAATATCCCAAGTTTTTCACTAAAAAGGAAAAACGGGCGATACGATGACTAGCTGCGCAGTTTGTTATTTGTGGTGGTAAACTGTACAAATGAGGACATTCTGGGGTCAACAAGATGTGTGTAAACACTAAAGAGGGTCAAGAATTGATGAAGGAAATCCACGCAGGAGTTTATGGATCACACATGAGCGGAAATATGTTGACCAAAAAGATCCTACGAAAAGGGTAATTTTGGATGACGATGGAAACAGATTGTATTCAGTTTGTGCGAAGGTGTCATAAGTGTCAGATTCACGCAAACCTTATACACGTTCCCCCATCTTAGCTGTATAATCTAACGTCACCATGGCCATGCTCAGTATGGGGCATTGACGTAATTGGCAGAATAACACCGAAGGCATCTAATGGACACGAGTTTATCTTAGTGGCCATTGACTATTTCACCAAGTGGGTGGAAGCTGATTCCTACTTGGTATTAAAAGCCTCCTATGCTTCCAGGTTCATCAAGCAAAATATCATTTGTTGGTACAGAGTTCCCCACGAGGTCATCTTGGATAATGGCTCACATTTTCAAGGGGAAGTCTTGGACCTTTTTGAGGAATATCAGATAGTGGCTCATAAGTCCTCGCCATATCGGCCACAAACCAACGGAGCAGTCGAGGCGGCAAACAAGAACATCAAGAAAATTCTGCAAAAGACAATCAACTCACATAAGGATTGGCCGGAACATCTACCGTTTGCACTTTGGGGATACCGAACATCAATCTGAACTTCAACTGGAACTACGCCACAATCTTTAGTGTATGGGATGGAAGCCGTACTCCCCATTGAAGTGGAAATTCCCTCGTTAAGAGTAGTGGTCAAGGCCAATATCTCCGAAGCAGAATGGCAGAGGAACCAGATGGAAGAATTACTCTTGTTCGATGAAAGAAGGCTACAAGCTCTATTTCATGTACAAGGTTACCAAAGGAGGATAGCTCGAGCGTTCAACAAGAAGGTCAAGACCCGATATCTTTGAGAAGGTGATTTGGTTCTTAAGGAAATCAGAGCTCCTATCTTCGACCCGAGGGGCAAGTTCAAGCCAAACTAGTCTGGACCA
Organism: Heliamphora pulchella; assembly: GCA_032270985.1. Classification (NCBI taxonomy): domain Eukaryota; kingdom Viridiplantae; phylum Streptophyta; class Magnoliopsida; order Ericales; family Sarraceniaceae; genus Heliamphora; species Heliamphora pulchella. Next base: position 7,106 of record JAULJZ010052339.1, read on the forward strand.
TTTCTTATCAAAACCATCATGACCGGTGGTGCAGTCATTATCATGGACTTGGATGGCAATGTATTCTCCACTCCAGTTAACCTCGACCAACACAAAAAATACTATCCCTGAGGTAAAAATAAAATAAAAATAAAAGCTCACTGAGTTAAAAATCGAAAAGGCAACTCAAGCAAAAGTTAGAGTAGCCCGCAAGGTCGAAAACCCGAAAGGGCGACCTTGGCACAAGTTAGGGCATTACAAAAGGAGAGCGTCAATACCCGAGTGAAAATCGAGCTCGAACTACGTTATAGCCTGATTCCATCTTTTTGGGATACGTAGGCAGTTCTTTTAAAGAAGTCCGGCCACTTTCTTTGCCTTTAACCATCTTTGAATCTGAATAAGACCAATGCAAGTTAATTTCTAAATTTTAATAATAAAGTCATTAAAACTTTGGATAAATTGAAACCATCTTAAACATCAAGTGGGAGTTTTGTCATTACTTCGATTAGAGCTACAAAGTTCTTAAATAAAGGGAGGGCACGCAAGTCCCAAACTCTACAAAAAAAGAGAGAAAGCTGTGAAATTTTTCAAAACAAAGCAAGAGGTTCTCAAATCCTCCTCCTTTTTGCTGCTTGTTTCCCATCTTCTCTATCTTTCTTTTCCCTATCCCGTGTCAACCATATCTTGTATTCAGCAGAAAGATCAGAACACTACAACTCGTGCATCTCCATCAATGAATGAGATGGCCAGGCTTCCCGATATTGTGCTAGAAAAGGAGCCCGTAGTGCAGAGGAAAACAAACGGCCTCGAATGCTGGGAAATATGATCTGACTTCGCACAAACTGCCGCATAATCCTATGAGGGTAGTAAAAAGTAGTTTGACGCAGACCAATCAGCAGAATGCCAGGGTGATCTATAGTGGTCAGAGTTATAGTAGGAATCCACCACCAAGGGCACTGCCAGGTAATGTCTGAACCGGTCAGAGAGGAAAGATATCGCCGCCAAGATGCCTCAGTGTCACATATCTAATAGCGCGGATGGTAAGGGAAAGCAGTGGCAATGTGTCTATCAGTGGGAGGCTTCTGTATAAGGCTCACCTTCTTCATCAGCTAGATCTATAGCAAGAGTTAGAATAGTAAGAGAAAGGCTTAGCAGTGTAAACAGAGAACTTGATACAAAGGAAGATGTTCAGATCACCTGGAAAAGTAAAGGACTGCCAGCAAAGGTGGTGGTTTCGCCACGATGAACAACGTCCAAGCCCAGCAGTGTCTCAACCAAAACTAGGGGCATGAAGTCTTTCCCCATCCACATTTGGCTAGCAATGTCAACTAGGACACAACTAACCCGCCCATCAGAAGGGACAAGGAGATACTGGGCAAGGAGGCAGAAGCAAAGTGCATAACGGCGCAGCAGCTGAAAGTCTAGATCGCTGAGGTCACCAGTAGGATGAAACCTCTCAATAAGCCATGAAATGTTGAGACAGTCACCCGAGATCAGACGTGAAGCCTCCATCTTAGACAGACCACAGAGTTGCGTCACCTGCTGCCGAACAGAGAGAAATGGAGTGGGGCTGAGTTTTTCAAAACCAAACCGAAAAACATGAGATTGAGGATCCCACAGTTGTGCAGCGGCCGTTAGTAAGGGTATGTTAATCTTCACAGTCCTCAACGCGAAAAGGGCGTTAAGGCCAAAGGGGATAAATTTCAAATTTTCGATATGAGATAATTCCTCAATCCATGAAGAAAGGGGGTTAGCCATCTGAGTCCGAGCAATAGCAAATGGGGCCTCCAGGGCTATATTTATAAGGCAAAAAAGGGAGGAAAATCGAAATTTCTGCAAAAAGAACAATAAATGTGGCGACCGCCACCTTGTGAGTAGGCGACCGCCAACTCAAAAAGCACAGTACAGTGACATTATCCCTTTGACCAGGCGACCGCCAGGTTGAAAATAGCAACCGCCATGTCAGTCTCCTTGTATGTGGCGACCGCCATGTTGTATTCTAGCGACCGCTAGGTTTAAACTTGGCCGGTATGTGTTTGCAGTCTATGATAGTGGAATTATGCACCCAAGACAGCTTGAGCATCAGACAAGGGAAAATCATGCAACATGTGAAATGACACAAAGGCCCCCAAAAATGCGTCAAAAAGAAACAGAATATAACAAGGCAAAAACTGGGGCACCTGGGCCTAATAAACAGCAAAATGGGGCACGCAGGCCCATGAGTGTGTCAAACTGGGGCATGAAGGCCCATCAAAATAAATGTATCTAGTAGTAAATAAAGCTGGGGAAGGGGAAAGCTCTCTCTCTCAATGCCTGGGGCGAACTCGGCGGGAAGCGGGACCGGCCTCCTCCAAGCTGTCTTCCTCGAAGAATCTGTTGAAGTCGTCGCCATCATCGCTACTAGAAGAGGAGATAACTCTGGACCTGCTCCGAGAAGATGAAGCGAACCCTCTGGAACGAGCCCGAGAAGACGCCGGGGAACCACGGCCTCTAATCGGGGCTGGGGCCGAGACTGGAGCAGGTGGCAGCACCACGCCGGCGACCGAAGCTGGAGACTGTTAAAAGAAAAGAAAGACTCAGAGCAAAATAAAGACAAGAAAATACCAAAAAAAAATGAAAAGAACACACATGCTACTCACGACAGCTACTGGTATGAAAGCGACACCGACTGCCCGCATCAAGGCATCCATCTACCGGACCAGCACCCTCAAATCGGTAATCATCAGCATCACCCGATCTAACCAAGCCTGATCGACCTATGGAAGAAAATAGCTCAGAAAAGACTAGACAGATAAAACAAGTGACTAAGGGAAAGGTAAAAGATAAACCTGGCCATTGTCAGCCCTGAACTCCGATTCCGACGGAACAGGAACTGGCAGAGAGAAGGGGAAGCCGTATACCACAGTCTGGACATCCCATGGCAACTCTGGGCCCCTCTCACCAGCAGCATCCCTAGCAGTAGCTCCCGTAGCTGCTCCAGCAGCAGCTCCGATAGCTGCACCAGCAACAGCCGCAGCTCCAGCATCAGCAGCAACAGCAGCAGCTCCAGCACCAACGCCCGCAGCCTCTGGTGCCGGTCCTCGTCTCCAGCCTCTTGGGACAACCGGGCCAAGTCCTAGTGGCCCCATCAAATGAGCCCAGGCCCAGGCCATGTAGTCTCCCTCCGCTACGAGCAGCTCCATAGCGGGGCTCCCCACAGTCTCCAGCAGGAGGTCGACACGGCCCAGATCCTCAGTCCGGCGCATACTGGCCGGAGGAACCACTGGGATCCGAATGTCATCCAGGCCAAGCGACTAGCGAACCACTCGCTCCCCCAAATAGTAATCCCGCCCAAATGGGCCCTCCAGCAGAATACGCCTCGCAGCGATGTCGCGGCTGCACATCATATCTGCGCTGGCCCGATCCTCCAACCCCATTCAGACATCCCAGTGAACCTGTAAAGTACAATACAATGCAAAGAATAGTAAGACATACAGTAAGATGAATAGTGTGCAGTAAACAGTGCCCAAGTACAGTACAGTACAGTGCAGTAAACGGAATGAAGAGCAATACAGTGCAGTACAGTGAACAGCGCAGTAAGTAGTATAATACAGAAAGCAGTGTATTGAACAGTAAATAAAGATACCTGGTCAGGCGTCAACAGGTCCAAAGACAGCCGAAACAGGTCAAGATCCTTCCCTCCGGCTTTCTTCCCCTTCAGCCCACGAGACCATCAGGCCGCACGGGGAATAACCATAGGGTCTGTCGCAGAGTTTGCCGGGACGTGAAGCCCGAGGAACTCATAGGTCTATAACTGCAAAGAAGAAGATGTCAGCAAGCAGAAATAATAGATAACAAATATAGGTGAAGAACTGCAGAAACTGAATCGTACCTCCCAGACCCTCCAATATCCCCCAATGCTGAGCTCCTGAGAGAACCGGGTCAGCGTCCTCATGAAACTGTAGAAGGTAGCCAAGGTAGCGCCGCCCCAGTCATACGAAGCGACCCGATCAAGATGAGCCAGGCCACCCAAGTAATGTAAGTGAACGGTATTCTCCTTGTTCGAAAACAAGGAGGTACCAAACATATTCGTAAGAAAGCCTCGGGCAACCCACTAGGGCGTCGACGAGACATGTGGTGGTCGGGCTCCCGCAATAGAATGTCGGCGGCAATCACATCCTTCGGGGGCTCATAGCGCCTCAAACCATGTGGAACCGCGCGATGAGGTAAGGGATCATATGTACGCGGGTCAAAAGGTGTCGAATGACCGTCTCCAGCATCGGGGGCCAAAAAGTCATCCTCTGCGGCCTCCGCAGCAGCATCAGCAGCCGCCTGAGCCTCAGCAGCTGCTCGCGCCTCCTCAGCAACTCGACGGGAGGCAAGCTCCGCCTCGAGCACAAGAGCATCCATTGCAGAGGTGGGCTGCGTGGAAGTGCCCCCACTAGCGGAAGGGCCCCATCGTGACCCCGAATCGTCATCGCCATGACCCTTGCCCGCCATGAGGAAGAATGGGATCACAAAGAGTAGCGTGAACATCGTGTGAAGATGCAATAAGGAAGCAAGAGAAGGCTTGGAGACTTGAAAGAGGAAGAGAGGGTTTGAGAGCGCGAGAAGGTTAGAGAGAGAGAGAGAGAGGAAAGTGCGGAATGAGCCACACCCGCGCGCCTTAAAGAGCCTGGTGCGCGTCCCAAGATGGCGGTCGCCACTTCTAAAGTGAGCGACCGCCAGGTTGCCCAAAAGTCACATAGCGACTACCATGTTGGAAAGGTTTTTACCCGGCGATCGCTATGTCAGAAGGATTTTGTGTCGACGACCGCTAGGTCAGCCAACGGTCATATCATGTCAGCGCGTCATTATGGCGTTTTGGGGTCCTAGGTGCCTGTTTGGGTGTTTTTATTTCATTACTTTTGTTTACTTTACTATGTAAGCACATGCTTACAAAAAACAAAACAAAAAATATAAATAAATAATAAATAAAAATAAAAATAAAAAATAAAAAATAATAATAAATAAAAATATATATATATAAATTTTCGAAGAAATAATAAGCTTTGTTTCCTTAAAATTTTAATCTCATACTTCATCCCGAATTTTTAGGTCTTAACTCAACTCGTGGTTTTCCATTCCGATAAATTTAATTTTAAGTCATAAATTTGATTTTTAATTATTTTTAATCTCGTATCTCATCCCAAATTTTTTTGTGGTTGTCTCCCCGATAAAATTCAATTGGCTTTAATTATCCTTATCTCGTGCCATGTCCCGTTTTGAATTTTTAGGTCTTAACTCGACCTCTTAATTTGAGATCTTTCTTCCCGATAAATCAAAACGTTTCAGCCGGGGCTTGGCTTCCGATCACTTTAAATCTACTTTTAAGTCTCGCGTTCTTAGATCTTGACTTAACCTATCAAATTGATGTTTACCTCGCCGGTCCTCCTCATGACCCTAAACTGACTTGTCGGTCCTCCTTATGACCTTAAACTGACTCGTCAGTCCTCTTCATGACCCTAAACTGACTCGTCGGTCTTCCTCACGACCTTAAACTGACTCGTTGGTCCTCCTCACGACCCTAAACTGACACGTCGATCCTCCTCACGACCTTAAACTGACTCGTCGGTCCTTCTCATGACCCTAAACTGACTCGTCGGTCCTCCTCACGACCCTAAACTGACTCAGTCCTTTTTACGACCTCAAACTAACTCGTATTTTCATTACACTATACCTATCTACATCATGTTAGCATTTGTTCATGTTAAGAATCTGCATCATGTTTCTTATCTTGCATCCATGTATTTTGCCCCATGAACTACGTTTTGGTTTGATCCCTAGCAAAGGGGTACGTAGGCGGCTCGATGAAAATTCGAGTACGACCAATATCATATGCATGCTTGTGTGTTTGTAACCTAAGATTGACGGCTCGGTCAAATGGTTGTTGTCTTTGGGTCTTTGATATAACCTGCTCCACACGTTACTATGCAAGTTATATCAAAGAGAGGCAACTGTAGACACCCCAATTTGACCCCACCTAATCTTAGGCGAATTCGATGATGAAAATAGATGGAATAGTGCCTCAGGAGGTGATTTAAGCTCGATATTCGAACCCGAAACCTTCAAACCAATAAAATTTTATCGAACAATCGAAACTTGCTGCCCAAGTAAAGCGACTGCCAACTCTCTTCATGGCGACCGCCTTAGAATTTTGTAAAAACTCTAGCCAAAAGTGGCGACCGCCACGTTGCATCATGGCAACCGCCAACTCCCATTGTGGCCACCGTCATAGAACTTTGTGGAACCTTCTAAAAACATGGCGACCGCCAACTTGCATTGTGGCGACTGCTAACTCCAAATGGCCTGATATGTCCCAAAGCGTGGCAACACCTCATTGGTTGAAGAATTCTATAAATACCGTACCCCAGCATATGTTTTTAGTACGAATTTTGAGTGGGAGAGACTCTGCCGATACATCGAGCGATCCCGAGCCCCAACGCCGAAGTCCTGCTGAAATACCGAGTCCCAAACCTCCAATACCTATATTGAAGCCTACATTGCTTGGATCACCACCCGAGGATTGGCACATCAAAGCACATTCCCCTAATTTGAGGATTCTTAAGCAATCCAAGTATCTCGCTTGGATCCCCGGTCTTTCTAACCCTATTCTCTTTCTTTTGGGGTGGTCGGGTTATATTTAATTTCAATTCATGTGTTCCTTTTTATTTACATAGTTAATCTTGTCATCATTTACATTATTTCATTTAATTTAGTTGTTTTAATTTTATTTAATTTAGTTGTTTTAATTTCTTAGTGTACACTTTCACATTAAGCACATTATCTTTTTCTTTAATTAATTCATCAAATTAGTGTTAACATAATTTAACGATACGACTAAATAATGTC
>JAULJZ010052350.1:0-13954 GCA_032270985.1 Heliamphora pulchella
CTTGAGAGTATGCTAGTGGAAGTTAGAGTCGTGTTAAGGATAGCCTTGTGAGTAGGGGCGATGGGGTGTTGGAGACCTTGAGAAATCAGTTGTTATGATTGGATTGGTGGATGAATTTGTGAATAGTGGTAATCCCTTCCGGTTAAAGTTCGGTGTATATGATTTTGGCCGTGTGGTGGCTTAGGTACGTCGTGAGCCATGTTATGTCATGAGCCATGTACTTAGAATGGGGTATAGACGAGAACATAGTGGATAAGAGCGTGATAATCCTTGGCCAGGTGTACGTTGAGATAGCAGAACGTGAGTAGTTCTGGGAATATCCCTGTTAGCATAATGTTGTTGGTAGTCAGAGTAGTATCTGATGACCTTGGACGTGGTATACCTTGTTAAGGTCTAAGACTTGAGTTCTGAGTGATGGAACTCGAGGATGTGGGGTCGATTATGAGTTGTAAATATGCTAGGAAGAGCATAGGTCGCGACTGTGTTGGAATGTGTAAGGGTTCAGGTTATGGTTTTAACCTGCGACGAGCAGTGGTTCTGTGGAATTCATACGAGAACTCAAGTTTGTGGTCTGGTCGTTATCCTAGTGATCAGGAGTTCGTGCTTGGGAACCGGGCTGGGTGCATGAGGTTTGAAGAGACCATAGATAAGTTCGAGAGTGTGGTTGGTTAGTGCTGAGATAGTGTATCCAGAGTATGATATGACTAAAGATTTCTTGTGTTTGACCTTAGGCTCAAGGATGAGTATGTTCTTTGCCCATTGGAACAAAGTGTAAAGTAATAAGGTTCAGTAATGCACCGTGTGGTTTGGTTGGCCTAGGGTGATAGGTAAGAAATCGTGGGTCACGATGCCTGTGATCGATGTGTGCTTGAGAGCGAAAGTGTGAAAGGTGTCTACATGGTTAGTACCTCTGGATGAGAGGTCTCATGATTGGGTTCCCTTTGTTTAGTGTCGTGCGCTTTCTATGTGAGTTGCTTAGACAGTGGGCTCGAGGTCGTGGCGTGGCTGTGGTTTGCCCAGCAGGAGTTAGGTGAGTAAGCGCAACCTTCTAAAGTGAGGTCTTGGCGTGATGGGAATGTTGACATGTGTCTCTGCGTATGCCTGGTAACAAGCTCGTAGTCCTATGGGACGTGTTGTACAAGGTATGAGGATTGATGTTGTTCGTATATATGCGGATGATGTCAGAGAGTTGAGAGCTTAGTATAGCGAATAATCTGAGTATCGTGATCAGGGTTGATGGTAGCTGTTTAACTGTGGCCTCAAGGTAAGTTTAATAGGGTTCGTTGGGGACCAAGTCTTGATGAGTACTAGGAGTACGCAGAGATTGGGTCATGGGTTTTGTTGACCCCGTTTCTTCTCTCTGGACGGAGAGAGAGTTTCTTTGTGGACGGTTGTCTGGTGCGAGTTGTTTCATCTCGGTTGGATGGAGATGTTGGTTTCTTGATCGATTCAGGTTTTAGTTGTGTACTAAGACCGAAAATCTCTGTGGATTTGGTATCCGTGTTGTGACCCTTGGAGTTGTGACTTGGTGACTCGTATCGCCGTGGTCGAGTGATTGTGGGTTTGATTCTTTGTGGTTTCGACGCGTGGTGCATAGATATGTTCCTTCTTAGAAGTTAACCGTCTGTCTGTGTGACTTACTTGGGATCCGATTGCTCTCCCAGTTGGGGACCGTAAAGAATCGCATGATGGGATTAGTATTATCTCATGGTGGAAGACTGCAAAAGAGTACGTATGAGTTTGGTAAATATGATAGGTTGTGGTAACCTAGTCAGTGTGGTTTGTTTGTATGATGGTTGAACCATTTGGGTTGCGTTCCCTATGAGGTCGAGTTGGTAGACCAGGAACTCTTTTACCTGCTCTTATTGACAAGAGAATTGGTGTTGAGATGTAGTGTTCTTTTTATAGTGATGTGTAGGTTTTTGGATACCTATTGAGATGTCCTATCTGTGTGACGTGTTGGTCAAGTGACTCATAGGGGTCAAGAGACTTTGTGGCTGTGATGCTGGAATAGTTTTTCGATTTTGTGGAACCTTATCTAGGAAAATAGTGTATTACCTAGTGTTTCTTCAGGGCGAGGATTGTGATTCGTGATAGAAGATCGAATAAAGAATAAAGGTTTGGATGTGATGCATTCTTTGGTATTCCAGGTGAGTAAGTGAGCTTCTCTCTAGAGTCAGGTGTTTGTGTTGTGGCTCGTGGATGGGCATTGTGTCAACTTCGTGGTGGCATTGTTAGCATCATCAAGGTGACGATGTTGTATCAAAGTCGGTGGACGTTTGGTGAGCGTTAGAACTTAAGTAAAGTTTGTGCGCGGGTTGTGTAACTTCGTGTGATCGATGTCAAGGTTCGGCATCTTGTGTCTAGACTCGCAGGGATAGTCCTTGGTGTGCATTATGAGGTGTGCTTGAGCCAATTTGTGGTAGTAAGAATGAACGGATTGTAGTCTCTATGGTCGGGCATAGAGAGTGTTTGAGATCAAGTACCATGGTGAATTGGTCTCGTGTGATGCGTTTATTGCTAAGGTGGTTTGTCTACGGTGAGAGTTATGTTTTGAGGTTTTGGCAGCTTGAGTTGGATCTCGATCCGATGTTTATGGATGTTTCATGGATGACAGTAGTGTCAGTGGGACTAGCCATGCGCGCAGTATGTATGAAGGTTGTCTTCATGACATGTTTTCCTTGTGTGGCAACAGTTTTGGGGGTTTCAGTTGTTGGGACATTTTTGATGTTATACAGTGTTACTAGGTTTGTATCAGAGATTATTGATGGTTGATGAGCTGGTGTTGGCTTGAGTTTCAGTGTTGAATTTTGGGGACGAAATTCCTTTCAGAGGGGGAGAGTTGTAAGACCCTGACCCGTTTTAATTTTTGTAACGTTTCGACGTGTTGTTTATAGTTTTTACAATAGCATGTTTATGTGCATTTTATGTATGTTTGATCTTAGAAATGCATGTTGGGTTGGATACCAGGACTGTTGAGAGGTGTGATGTGAGGTTTTTTTAAAAAAAGAAGAAGATATTTTCGTGGCCTATAAATATCTAGCCTTAGGTATTTTGGTGGAGAAATTTTCCAAAAATTAAAGGTTAAGTTTCCTTTTCCAAACAAAAATCTCTGCCTTCTCTCTAGAATTTCTTGGGGCCCGAGCTTTGTTTTTGGTGATCGGGTAGTGGATCTTTGCTATCAACACCGAGGGTTACGCGTTCATCGGGATGGAATTTCATTTTGACAAAGTTTATTTTTCACGGAGTTCGAGATTTCGAGTTTTTAACTCAACGAGGTAGAATCCTAGACCATCTTGTCTTTAAAAGGTGCTACGCGCAATTATATGGGTTTTAACCAATTAAAAATACATGAAAAGTTAGTTTATGTTTCAAAAAGTTGGGTTTTTGGTTCAGAATCACTTTTTTGGTTGATTTTGGTTGGATGAGATGGGTTTTGAGGTATTCTTTTCGGTGTATCTATGTTATTTGGGTGTTGTGTATGTCCATGCGTTGAAAAAGAGGTGTTTGGCTGGTTTAATTTAGGGCTGAGAAGTTTTTTCCGGCGCTTTGGTTGGTTTTTCACCATCGCCAGTAGCCTTTTCTAAAATTTGAAAATTTTAGTTTTTGTGTTGACACCTTTTTTATGATGGATTTTTTTTTGGCTCCTGTGGTTGAGTCAACTTTATGCTATGTGATTGCATATCCTACTTTAAGGCTTTATAGTCTATTTCTATTTGGTTTCGGCTTATGTTATGAGATTTATTAAAAATATTTTTCAGGTGAACGTGATCGTGTAGGTTGACCTTGAGGTGCCCAGAGGTGGCTGATGACAAGACTTTTATTTTGTCTTGATAGGTAGTTTATGCCTTTTGTATATGTTTCATGTTGTAAAGCATATGTATTTCTTATGGTCGTGGGCCGATGTGTGCATGTCTTATGCTTTCGAGAGAAACCTTGAGTTTGTTGTACTTTGGTTTTGGTGCTTGTTGTGGGCTTTTCGTTTTAGAGCATGACAAATGAAGTAGTAGAGACAGGTAGAGTCATCTCGATATGAGTGCAACGAGTGTAAACCTGATTGCATGTCAGGAAGACTTAAATGTTCAATAGAACTACTAGATGAAAAGGGTGGACTAATAGAAATAGGACTAGAAACAGGAAGTGGAAGATCACAAACCAGACCATCTGCAGAGATTCGCTCATAATAATATGGGGTTGACTCAAAGAAAGTCACATCACGACACACAAAAAGCTTATGAAGAGCAGGGCTATAACATCAATAACCTTTTTGAGTATGAGAGTAGCTTAAGAAAATACATTTAAGAGCTTGATGATCAAACTTGATAGTATCTAGAGCAAGTTAATGGACAAAATAAACACAAACCAAAGATGCGAGGGGGTAAAACAAATAGAGGATCATGTGAAAAAATAATAGTGTCTCTGTCCATTAAACACGGATAATGGCATATGATTAATTAAGTAGCAAGTAGGGGAGAGCACGGGTTGGTTCGGTTTAGCTATCGGTTTAGCTAAAACTAAAGTTGGCTTTCAGGTTTTTTGGATGCCTGCTTGAATTCTGATGCATTCCCAACAGAAACCAACAGGAAACACAAGTACACAACAGTGCATAATGCAATAATGCATAATGAATTCAACCTAAACCAATCATCCATATTGCATTCCAATTTCCCAACCATCCATATTCCATAACTCTTGCATATACAATTTCAAACAAAAATCTGAGGGCCAAATAAAACTTAAATCTCTCGACATTCTTTGGATCAAACAGTAATTTAAAATATGATTTTATGATGTTGGACTCAAAATTTTCGCAAACCAAACTTAAATCTCTAGTTCAACTTCAACAACATACCAACAATCAACTATGTCAAGAGATGGAAATTTTAAGAACTTCAACTTACCGTGAGGCATGAGATAGAGAGGCCAGTATCGGTGACAATAGCTTCTCCATCTTCGACTTGTCGGTGATTGGAGATAATGGAAAGGTCATTGGAATCGTGGCCCTGATTAGGGATTAGGGATTAGGGCATGTGTCTCACTATCTGTGATTTGGCAGGGCCAAAACTTGATTAGGGTTTGCAGTTTGCACTTCACAGAAATGATGACAGACTAAAGAGAAGAAGGGGAGAGGAGAAATTGAGACACTAAAGAGAAGAAGGGTTAAACTAATTATTGATTAGTCTCTCTCTAGAAGCCGAAGATCAACCAAGGCACAGAGCGGTGTGTGTGGAGAATTGGGAGGGAAATTGAAAAATGAGAAATGAGGAGGAGAAAGTCCAACCAAGCGGCGCTTAAGGTTCTGCGATTTGGGAATTGGGACTGAAGCCTCTAGTTTTCATAACATATTCAGTCGGATCGAGTTAGTCGAGTTTATCATAGCACCACCCGACATCCGACCAAGACCCGGTTGTTTAGTTTCAAGCTCACCCGATTTCGACCCAGTAGCATTTGAAAACTGACCAAATGAGCTGTTTATGGTTCGGGTTCGGGCAGATTGGTTGAGTCTACGAATTCTTGCTCTCCCCTAAAAGTAAACCGTCAGGATAACATCACTCTAAAAAGATTTTGGGACATGCATTTGAATTAAGAGGGTCTGGGCAAATTCAATCAAATGTCAATTTTTGTGCTCGACTACTCCATTTTGTTGTGGAGTGCGAGAACAAGATGATTGATGAAGGATGTCAAATTGAGTCATGAACTTACTAAAGGAACAACAGAAATATTCTCTAGCATTATCACTACGTAAGATACGAACAGAAATATTAAATTGAGTTTGAGTTTCAGCACAAAAGCACAAAAGATATAAAACAATTCTGAACTATCTTTCACTAAATAAAGCCATATAACTCTCGAACAATCATCCACAAAAGTAACAAAATATCGAAATTCCAACTTAGAAGTGGCACGACAAGGACCCCAAACATCTGAATGAACTAACATGAAAGGACTCGACTCTCGTTTATTAATTCGGGAAGCAAAAGGAATACAATGATGCTTTCCCAATTGACATGGCTTACAATCTAAAACTGAAAGAGAACTTAAACTAGGAACTAAAAGCTTTAATTATCCAATGATGGGTGACCTAGAGGACTATGAATCTGAATCGGAGAAGCAATAGCAGGACATGCAGAAGGAGAAACTAATGATGACGCCTTATTGTCCAAATAATAGAGACCACTTGACTCACTCCTTTGCCAATCGTCTTTCTCGTCTCCAAATCCTGAATGATAATAGAATCAAGAAAAAAAAGAAATAAAACAATCAAGATTTTTGGTAAGCTGACTCACAAATATCAAATTAAAAGAAAAACACTAGATATATAAGGCATCAGATAAAGAAAGCAAAAACGTAGGGTGAATTGTGCATATGCCTTCAACAGAACTAGTAGAACTATTCGCTAAAGTAACACGACGTAAGGAAGAGAAAGACTTAAGATGAGAAAAAGATTTGAGATATACCTGACATATGATCAGTGGCACCAGAATTGATGACCCATGGTCGAGAAGTAGAAGAAGATGAAAGGCAAGCAGAAGGAGTATCTTTCTGGGCTAGAGATGTAACTGGAAGAGATGGCTGCAAAGCCGCCTGATACTGAACAAACTTATAATACTCTTTCCTGGAAACATGGCTGGTCTTCTTCTCAACCGAAGTAGAAGAGGAAAAGGGTGAAAAATGTTGAATGTCATAGTATTAACTAATTGAGAAGGTCTGCCAACAAGATCCCAGCACGTCTCTTGTGTATGATTGAGTAAGCCACAATTGGCATACTGACGATGTAGACCTCTACCTCAACCACTATGACCACCACGAGAACTACAGATGCGACCCCCTCGAAAACCACCACTTCCTCTACCATAACTGTAACCACTAGATTGATCACCTCAATGTTGTGTAACTAGACCTGGACAATCAGAATTGTCTCGAGAAGAACAACTAGAGCTTTGAAAACAGTCCCTAGAAGTGGCGTGTAAGATTCTAGATAATACCTTAGCAAGAGAAGGGAGCTTAGCTCCTACTAAAATCTAAGAGTAAGTTGACTTAAATTTAGGCCGCAATCCCACCCAAAATCTCATCACAATCATCTGTTCTCGTTTCTGTTGTATTTTGCAATTATCATTTATGATGGGAAGAACCACATTTAACCCTTCATGAAGCTTTTTGAGTGCCGCAAAATAATCTATAACAAACTTATCATCTTGTTGCAACTGAAAGTAATTAACTGAAATATCATACATCTGAGTAAAATCACTAGAATATAATATTGAATATACTCCCAAATCTCTTTGCAATTGTCAAGATGAGTACACATATCGACAATATGTGACTTCATAGAATTCCATAATAGTGCAATAATTTGAGCATCCTCTTGCTCTCATTTAGGCTTTCTCTTATCATCGGATGGACCAAACATAGTTGAGTAGTTTTGTTTATCTTGACCAGTTAAACAACATCTAGAGCTTTGGACCAATGCAAATAATTAACCACATTCAAATTGCAAGTAGTAAGTTATGTAATTAACACTATTGTATACTTGGTACTCATGTATAGCCTACTATTATTTAAATGGGGTAATTTTTCGGTGCATTATAGCCACACATTTATATCGGCTAATGAGCTCATCACTATTTATGTGAGTACAATAAAAATGTGTTCTTGAGACATTTATTTTTCATTAAACTAAGTCTTATCTTCTATTTCAAAATTTTATTTTTAGTTTGTCACATTATTTACTAATATAAAACTACAAAATTTGTTTAAGTTGTATTTCTTGTATAACTTTAAATTTAACTATTCAACTAAGCAAAAAGAACAATAGTATGTTACTCCATTCTCCCCCACAAATCATGGCCCTGTTTGGGATAATTTTCCTTATTTGCTTATTTAATATTATACATTTTCATTTTTAATGAATTTTTTTCATCATATAATCAAATTATTATACTTTTAGACTCCTGTCACTGAGACGAGCTGAAAAAATAAATTTTTTTGATCAAAATATTAAAAAAAATTTTAAAAAGATAAAAAATAAACTAAAATAAGTCAATAAATTAAATTTTATATTACTTATTTTCGTCTTTAGTAAATTTTTTTTATATTTTGATCTAAATTTTTAATTTTTCAGTTTATCTCATAAAGACGATTTGAAAAAGTAAACAAAATAGTCAAAAATTAAAAAAATTTAAAAAATAAAAAAAAAAACAAAATCGTGACATTTAGCCCAAATAGGACCCATATCTTCAATGACACTTAGGATGGAAGAGGGACGGGGAGGCACCGGAACGTGCACGGTCCCTTCTAGCATGAGCAGAACTTTCTTCATCGACGGCCGGAGCAACAGCTCGTCCAGCACGCACCAGAGCCCTACTTTCACCATCCTCTCCAGCTTCGTCTTCTCCACCTCTTCCTCCCCCAAAAATTTCCCTAGCTCCCCGGCCTAAAACAATCGTAAACCCACTCTTCCAGCACTGCTTCTTCCTCCCCGAGGCTCCACTCCAAGCACCTCGGTCCGCAAATGATCTCAAAAAGCACAACTCCGTAGCTGTAAATATCTGCCTTGGTGGTTATCAGTAGCCGCCGGTGCCACTCCGGCGCCACGTACCCCCTTGTTCCTCTTATCCCCGTGAAGGTCTTCATCTGGTTCGGCCTCAAAAGCTTTGCCAGTCCGAATTCGCTAATTTTAGCACAACCGTGGCCGTCCATGAGTATGTTCTGGGGTTTTATGTCACAGTGGATGATCTGCGTCTCGCACTCTTCATGCAGGTAGAGGATGCCTCGCGCAATGTCGAGGGCGAGTCTGATTCTTTCGTCCCAACTCGGTCGGGTTTCTAGTTTGAAGAGGAAATCCCCGAGGGATCCGTTGTTCATGTATTCGTATACCAGAGCCTGTTTGGTCCGTCCAGGCAGTAACCGATCAGCCGGATGAGATTCCTATGATGGGTTCTGCCGATCACTTTTATCTCCGTCTGGAATTCTCTTTCTCCCTCGATTAAAACTTTCTCCAGTTTCTTCACGGCTACAATTTTTTGGTTGTAAGGTATGATTCCTTTATAAACTGTCCCAATTTCGCCTCTACCCAATTCTTCCTTGAACCCATCCGTCACTTGTTCCAGCTCCCAGAAAGTGAAAGTTTTCAGAGCAACATCTGATCCCAATTCGACATTTCCTTGCTCGGATATCTATTTATACGCCATGGTGTGGTTTCTGTAAGCAAAGACTCCTAAAATTGCCAGCACCACGAAGGATAAAGCAATAAGAGAAACACTGACGATTAGGATGTCCATTCTTGGCTGATCTTTCTTGGTTTCTTTCGGTGGAACGGAGGGATATCGTGTTGTGGTGGGTCCTGATGTGGATATCTCGATGAAGGCAAGATTTGAACCAGAGGGCGATCTCCTTCCGTATTCCTTCCGTATCTCAGAGGAAGCCTTTGCTTTCGGCACTCCCCATCTTTGTACAGCGCCGCCTCGCAGTTGCAGTCTTCCAAACAATCGGCTTCGCAGCTGTCTAGGGTGTTGGAGCTTAACACCGAATATGCAGCGTCTTTCCATTCGGTGCTCTCCAATCGGCTCATGGCGTAGTTGGTGGCGACGGTGCCGCCGCCATTAGTGATGTAGTTTTTGCAGCTGTCTACAAAAAAATTCCTCTCGCAGCCGAACGCCCATTTTTTGAGATTAGTGAAATCGAATCCCAGGAGACATCTACAATCAGCAGTGGTATTGTTAAGAGTACAGAACCCATTGAGGCCGCAGAGGCCTAGGGGTTGACATTCATTATCTGAAGAATTCCACTAAATCGACAAAAATCCCACCCCAATCAATAGTATCTCTATAAATCTTTCCTTCGGATTCTCCTTGGGTTAGATTCAGAATGTTGACGCCGATTCCGTTCAGCAGATAGAGATGGCCATCGCCGTTGAGATTTAGGGAGACGTTATCTCTCGCTTGATTAGTCCCTATATAATAATAAGTGTAGAGGATCATGATAGGGATCTACTGGTCCCGTCCAAGATGGCTGTGACGTCAGGAGTGGATGCCATGTACGTACCTGCACAAGAAAGGGGCGAGATGCCTGCCGGTGGCTTTACACCGGTAGACCCTCCGACGATCAAGTTAGGCTAAAGGTTTTAGAGAGAAGGAAGAGCTTGAGAATAAATTTCTATAGAGTTTTCGCTTAGTGAAAGAGAGCATACATTTCATCTTCAACTTGCTGGCTATTTATAGATAGAAAAATACCTAACTTGCTCATAGAGTTCGACCCAACCCGAGCAGGTCGGGTTGTACCTCTTCTCTTTCATCAATTCATAGCAATTAATGTCTTGTTGGTGACTTGTCAGTGCTATCATTGAATATCTCTGCAAGATATCTCTGCAAATACCTATTGTCATATCTAGATGTCCATCAGTATTCAGTTTTAGCTTCAAGCCTAATTTAGGCTATGGCTAAGCCACCCTCATTTGACCATTATACCCCTGAGTTGGCCTAGTTATTACCAACATTTCATCATCGTATCACCTCCCGGATATATGTATCGCGGGACATGAACTTCAAAATTGCCCATTTAGCTCGGAACAAGGTTTAGACAATTTACCTTGCTCGGCTATCTAAGCTGAGAATTCCTCGTAGAGGTGCCGAACACCATCTCTTCGAGATGTTAGAGCCGAACTCCTGTTGAGCTCGGGCCTTACGCCTTGAAGTCTCTAGAGCTCGGGTATATCATCGTATAGCCCGTCCCGTTGTCCGAGCTGATGTGGACATGTCGAGGATTGTCTCGTGCTGATGTGGACTGTTGCACTGTACGGACTTTCACGTGTGCTCTACGTGGATTAGGTCAGAACTTGATCCTCCTCAATTAGCCCCATCATCTTGTTGTTGCTCGAAACTCTAGCAGCTAGAAGATGATGTGATGCTCTTGCCCAATTTGTTACTCTGCTCTTTGGTCGGGAGGCTTGTTGAGCAAGCTTCGCTGACGTACTGTCCCTTAGCTGTCTTTTCTAACACGTGTTGAGTCCCTACCAGCCCTGCGGTGCCTTTAATGCGTGTATTGAATGCGTACGGCGTTAGCTGTACCTTGGGTACCGGAACATCACTGAAATGTCAGCCGTTATATCAATAAATGTCAATCATTTGGCTTAATGATGGTGGATTTGCTCAGATTTTCTGGCTCGATCAAACATTTTGTTCGGGACCCTTAATCTAACGATGAACATTACTCGGTTCTATAATCCAAGCACCAGTATTATGAACTCAACCGCCACGAGCTATTTAGGTTGATCCGCTCGGGAGACACACGTCGCCTGTGTTAAATGCTCATTAAATGCACACGGCGCGCGTCTGAGCACGCGCCATAACGGTTGTCTTTTGGAGCTTCATTTGAAATGCACACGAAGGCTATAAAAGGGGAAGAGAATACCTCCTTTCCTCTTTTACGAAACCATTCTTACTCCCCTGACTTAGGCGATTTCTGGCTATTTTTCGGTGACTGCAACTCTTGCAACTCCAGAACTTCGAGGAACTCCAAGACCCTCCTTGCAATTAGGTTAGCTCCATACTTTTCTCCTTTCCATCTTTTCTGTGAAAATCTAAGGCCAACGCCGCCACGATAGGGGTTAGGCCCACTGGCCTATGCCCCAAACGCCCTGGCATCGCTGCCGTATTCCCAGCGGTGGTGATGTTACTGGGGAAGGAGCTGCGGTTATACATATATACGCACATATCTAAACCCTCCCTTCTTCTCCTTTTTCCTTTTTTCTTTTTTTTTTAGAACCGAAATGGGACGTCTTGCACAGTATGTTGACACACCGGAGGCCTTAGCCGAGCTCTACCGAGCTCGGTCTATCCCCGATGATGTTACCATGCGCCAGGTGACTGATAAGGAGACCTTGACCACTGAGGAACCCGGGGCGGCTGTGTTCCCCCATGTGGTCCTTGTGGAGTCCAGACTTGAGTTCCCCCTCCCAAGCATCGTGAGGGAGGCTCTTTCTTTTTATCAGTTGTGCCCGGTAGAGCTCACTCCTAACTGCTTTTCCATCCTGATGGGGGTAGTGCTACTGAATCACTATATGGGCATCGATCTCGGTGTTCGGGAGATTCAGTACTGTTACTCCATCGCCGAGATCTCCTAAGGCCAGAACATGTATTATCTCAACACCAAGGAAGGGTGTCAGATAGTGCTCGAACTAAAGAACTCCCATAAGGGAGATTTAGAGGACTTTATAGTGATCGGGGACAACTGGCAGCTCGGCCCTGGCGTCCACTACCAATGTGTTCGGCTCTACCCCACGAGAGCTGGATCTCCGGGTAGCCGAGCTCCCCCTATATTTTGTAATGTATATTCCATTCTTTACATATCCTGAGATCTAACGTCTTGACTTTTTCAAGAGCTTATTGCAACACCACCGCTATCCGGGATAAGAAAGATCGAAGAGAAGGTCGAGTAAACCTCGACCACCTGCGCCGGGTACTAGACTGGGACAAGGAGGTCCGATCTTTCAAGAGGCTATTCAATGGCATCCCAATCAGACTAAATGAGCTCAGGCACCGATTAGAACCCGTGGAGGAGGTCGGGACTGAAGGAGGCCAGACCACCGGAGCTTCTACATCTAGGATAACGAGCGACGGAAGACCTTCGGGCTCTTTAAGTTCGGCAACTTAGGCCATTCTTTAGGCCATCGATATGTCTCAGAGGAATCTTTTCAGCCTACTCGGGAGCGTACCTAGTGTGACTCCCACTGCTCGTCCAGTGATTGCAGGCTCTTTCGCACAACCACCGAAGCTGACCTCCACTGCTCCCCCCACCGCTTTAGCTCCGGCACCACTAGCGCCACCATGGGCCTCCCGGAAGAGGAGCTTGACGTCAGAGGTGGCCGAACGAGAGCCACCCCGCCGCGTTGAGGCCCCTGCCTCTCTCCCTACTTTGAGCCGAGCTGAGGGTTCCACACCAGGGGAGGACGTACCTCTTATTCTATCTCCCTCCTATCGGGGGAAGGCCCTCTCCATACAAGACTCAGTGCAAGAGAGCCACCACGTGGCTTGGGCTCTGGCCAAGAGTGTTTGCCTCCAAAAGGACAAGGAATCCTACGTGGCCATCCCGTCCTTTTCACTGACCAAGCAGGCTGCCCAACACCTCATTGCGGAAAGGAATAAGTTCACTGCTAAGATCATTCTTCTCGGGCTCCCATTTTTTCATTATTTGATCCGTATTTTTTGCTGAACAGGGGCTTCAAATGGGAATGGAGGCTATTGCTCGATGCAGCCAACTGCAAGAGAAACACGACCAGCTCCACGCTGAGGTTCAAAAACTTAAGGAGGACGTGAAAGTTCTCCAGGTGCAGGTCAGTGATGCCTGCGCGGCTAAAGAGGACGCCGAGGTCCGAATCACCAAAGCTCTTGACTCGGTCAAGGAGCAGGAGGCCAACCTCGCATAGGTGATTGGGCAACTGGAGGAGGCCTCCCAGGCCAGAGCCACCCTTACACAAGAAAACTCCGAGCTCAATGCTGCCAACGCCTGAGTGCACAAAGACAGATTTTATGAGGGCTATAAAAAGGCAGAGGATTTCTACGAAGCTCAAGTTATGAGCATGCAGAATCCCCTGTTCAAGATGGGATGGGATTCTGCACTCAACGCTGCGCAGAATAGTCCTGACTCCGAGCTCCACAAAATTGTGCCTTGGATCCAACAGTCCATCCCATTTCCCGATCATCTTGCTCACCTGATCGGGACGACCATCCCTTTAGGTCTTATTGTGGAGATCAAGCCCTTCTCTGCTGTTCAGATCCATCCACCATGGCCCGCAGTGCAAGACTTCGAGGTCCCTCCACCCCTTCGTCCAAGCAAGGAGCAGAACTGGAAAAGATTAACCCATTGTGGCCGGAAGTTGGAGCTTCGGGTGCCAATGCCACAGTGGATCTCACACTCGAGGAGGACCCCGCGTTTGATGAGGTTGTTGCTCAAGAAG
>JAULJZ010052361.1:0-13952 GCA_032270985.1 Heliamphora pulchella
AAAATAATTATTGATTTGCATATATTTAATATTCGTTGTTTTGATTTATTAGAGGGTGCGATCTTATATAGGTCTATATTTTCGGTGAGTTGAATAGCGGTATTATTTATATAAAAAATATTAATTATTGACGAAATTCACGTCCCGATATATCGGGATTGACGATACCCCCTTAAGGATGCTTATATGTTTTGACCGGGTCAAACCCTGCAGGTAGATTTAATTATTCGACGGTCAAATAAGTTAAACGAAAGAGTTTAAGGAATATCAAGATGTCGATTAAATTAAATTATCAGTAATTAAATTTAATTGGCGGGTATCGAGAATCTTAAATGGGGAGAAATGGTAAGCATTTAATAATAGGAGCTCAATACAAGAAGGTCTTGAGATTATAGGTCAGAGTGTAATTGCAGAAACTGCTGCATATTTTTTCATAATTGCAGAAATCTCTAGTAGGTGTCTGTGTTCCACTGGAAGTTTAACTCATAATTACTCCCCAGGTCCCTACTGTAGCCCTATATATACGCGTGTAGGCTGAGCCAGTTTGAGATTGATAGTTCATATATCATATATCAGAGATATCATATTTTATCTTTCAAGACGAAAGATATCGGGGTTCTACCGGTACGAGTTCTCGGAGGATCGTAGCCCACACTATGTTCAAGGATCGCGTAAGGTAATACAGTAGAAGATCTGACTGGAGTTTCAACTCGGAATCAAGTCGTAGTTGAAGATTAGATCTACAAGAGGTATTCTTCTAAATTAACTTTGGTTGTAAGGGTTTATTTTTTATCGTTCAACGTCAAATTTTTTATCTGGAGCCCGTTTCGACGTTTACCCTTCCAGTTAATTTTTTTCGATAATCGTTTTTCAAAAACAATGATCTTGGCAGTATTGCCTCTAATTAATTGGTATCAGAGCCGTTTTGTTTTTTGTTTACGGTTATCAGGGCGAGTAGATTTAGAACTGTGCTAATTTTGTTTTGCAGCCGTTTTAAATTTCGATTTTATAATCATTCTTTATTTTCATGTTTGATTGAATGCGTGGATAATGATTAATTAATTTTTTTAATTACGGGGTTGACTGTGATAGATTAAGTTTTTAGATTAATTGTGAACTCTACAGAAGCATGGAATCAATGTAAAAATAATTATTCTTCAGTTTCTATTATTTTTTATTTTATGTTATCAAAATAAAATAAAATAAAAAAATAATAATAAAAGGAAGATCAAAGAACACGGCGGCGGCAAATTGTTTGTGAGCACAAGCTGTTTCGGTTGATGTTTGAAGCTTGAAGCAGCGGTTTGAAGCTTGAAAATCACAGTGGCGTAGCAGTTTAGTGTTTTTTTCAAGAAATCAGAAAATCCCAAAACACTGTTAGAAGCAATCCCAAGATAAAGAGAAACAGCACTGTAGCATTTTTTTTTCAAACTGAAGCAGCAACGCCCAAAATGCAGCAGTGAGTTTTAATAAAAACATAAGCAGCGCCGGTTTCCCAGGAGCGGTTTGGGAGGTTGAAGCAGCAGCGCCAAACGATGCCTTAAACAGAAGCATGTAGTGGAGCAGTGCAGTTTTTTTTTTTCAAAGTGCTGCAGCACCAAAAAGCGCCGGCAACACTGTTGGCGCAAAAATCCAATGGGTTTCCAAGCTGCCGGATCCTAAGCATCCATCCAAGCAGTGATTCTTCTTAGCAAAATAGCATTGTTTTCGGAGCAATCAATGAGCAGCGGCAAAGCAGTCCCAATCAGTTTCCTCAGTAAAACAGCAAGCTACTTCTTCGGAAATTCCAAGCGTCGAATTGTAGCGAAATTACAGGCGCTATTTTCCAAGCGGCGCCAGTGTTTTTTCCAAACACTGTTTCGGTGTTTTGTTTTATTTAAAACACAGCACGCAAGAGGAATCCAAAGCTGTTTCTGACAATGTTCGGTGCTGATCCAATCACAGCGGCGCAAGAAGGGGCTGTTTTGGTTGACTGTTTTGTTTTTTTTTAAAGATAAGCAAGCGATGCAATCCCAACGAAACACTGCCTACTACTGTTTTGGCAATCCCAGGAGCTGTTTGGTTGGCTTGATTTTTTTGACATAGATATATCAAGGATTCCTGATGCAATCTGGATAACAGGAAGCTTATCCTTTTAAACAAGATACTGAAACTTTTTAAAATTTTAATTCGATCATAAAATCAGAATATTTTTTTATATATATCTTACATTTAAGTTTTTATTAACTGCGTGAATGATATATTTTGGTTTCATTTATCCTGTTAATTTAATTAATTCAAAATTTTAATTTTAATTAAAATATTTTGTAATAAAAAATAAAATTAATTTTTTAATTAATTAATTAATTAATTAAATGGAAAGACTTTAGATATTTTATTTTTTTTACAAAATATCACGTTTAAAATAATTTTTTAAAATTTGATATCTTGGAAAAACGTAAGGATTAATTCAGGATTTTGAATTAATTAAATAAAAAAATATTTAATCAACATAAATTATTATTTTTTGAAAAATGTGAAATAAAAAATAAAATAAATAAATGCCTTTAATCACTACCTTAGCTGAAAAGCTGGAGAAAAAATTATGTATTTATTAAATTTTATTTGTTACACATTTAAACACGAAAAAGATAGTTTGATAAACCAAAATCTTTATAATCGTGTACACGGAAATATGTTTGATTCTTTAAGATCGTGTGGTTTTCGAAATTAATAAATTTATTTTAATTAAACAAATTTTTATAATCCTCAAAAATATTTTAAAAATCTAAGTGGGAGAGAAAATTTATTAACAGATAAATCCCGCAGTCTCCATTACCAGTTTGTAGGCGATGCAATTAAACTCTGCGTGTCGGTAGTAAGGCCTTCATTCTCAACGGACAGATTAATTGCGGTATCGCCAGTGCAAACCTCCTTTAGGGATAATTCTGGATAATTGTTAGTGTGAGACCCGGACCCGTCTCTTTTTTAGACTTATATATGTTTGACATGGTTTTGCATATATATTTCTGCGATGTATGATTTATGCATTTTGATGCATGTTTACGTTTAAACAAGCATGCGGAGTTGGTTCCCGGGGTTGTAGGGAGTTGTTGTGCGAATTTTAAAATTTCAAAAAAAAAAGAAGATATTTTGGAGGCCTATAAATATCTGGAGTCAGATATTTTTAAAAAATATTTTCAAAACTTAACTCCTAAGTTTCCTCAAGTTTTCTCTCTAACTTCTCGGGGGCCCGGGGCTTGGTTTTTGACAAACCAACTGCTAATCCTTGGTATCGGCATCGCGGTCTACGCATCCACCCAGTCAAAATTTCATTATAACGAAACTCGATTTTACACGTGGATCGAGATATCGAGTTTTAAACTCACCGAGATAGGATCCTAGACTGTATAACTGTTAGAGGGTACTACGTGTAATCCTACGTATTTCTACCGTTAAAAAACGTATGAAAAAGGTGTTTATGTTCGAGATGGGTTTTTGGTTTAAAAATCGATTTTCGGCGTTCTGGGTGGATGAAATCATATTTTGAGGGTTTCTTTTGCGGCTTTATGTTAAGCTTGAGCTTACATATCCTTGTGGGTATTAAAAACAGGAGTTTGGAGGTTCGATTTGAGACTTGGAAGCAAAAACAAGCACAACCCGTAGCTCAAAACTGTTTCTGGGCTGGTTTAGTCGACTAAACCCATAAGTTCAGTCGACTGGATCATCCTTTGGTGAGTTCAATCGACTAGACCTGGGAGGTCAGTCGATTGAAATTCTTTCTGTTTTGGTTCTCTTTTTCCAGTGTATTTTTCAGTCGACTGGAGGGTGAGTCTAGTCGACTGAACCTAAGCAGTTTTGGGGAAATGATGTGTTTTGGTTCAAGCTTTCCTTGTGTGATGTTTATTCGAGATTTTTTTTTTGTTGTGAAAGTTTATGGTTTCAAAAGGGATATCAGAGGTTTTCAAAAGGATGGTTTGAAAACGGGGTCTCGAGAAACTTTTCAAACGTGCTTGTGAAGGTTTGGAGTTAGCCCTCGGGGTTGAGTCTCAACTTCTAAAACGTTTTGGGAAAAATGTATTTTGACATGTTTTGTTTGATCTCCATGGTTCATGGATTAGATCTCTTTATATACATGTGTTGTATATCTGTTTTATGAGTTGGTTTTGAAATATTTTCCACAGATGTACCGTGACAGAGGGTATTGTTGAGTTGGGCTTCCATTGCTCCTCGGTGTAAGTCCGAAAATGTGCGCAGTGTAGGTGCTCTGTACCCTCAGGCTCAGGTCCCATAAATTGAGTGTGGGTGCTCTGTACCATCGGGCTCAAGTCCCGCAAATTGAGTGGTTCGGTTACATCCGTTAAGGGCGTCGTTGTCGTAACTCTGTACAGAACTTGTCATTACTAAGCCTGTGGGTTCGGGATAATGGACGAGAATCTATAGTTGTTACCTTTGTCTGTGCGGCAGAGTCGGTACATAAGATTACATTTTATCGTGTCTCCTCGGTTGCGTATCCCGAGTGGAGAATGCTGTATTTTTACTGCTTTTCTTTAACTGTGGTATGATATTTGTCAGGATTATATGCATGGTTTCAAGGTTGAAAATTGATGGTTTTTGAGAGGGAAAACCTTTTGGGCTTTTGTGGTCAAGCGAGCTCCCACCATATGATTGCATGACCTGTATTACAGTTTTACTGTTTATTTTCTATTGGACTTTGGCTCACGATGTTGAATTTTTGCTGTAAAACTTTTTTCAGGTGAGCAGGTGGAGTTGACCTAGTTGCAGAGGTGATGGAAGACTTGCTGTAGTTTTTTTTTTTTGAGACATGTACTTTTACATGTAGTGCCTGTTTATGGCTGATTTTATATGCCTTTTGGCGATATACTTATTCATGTATGAGAATGCATGCTTATCGTTTATGAGAGCTGAACTTTGGGACATCTGTTATCCAACTGTTGTATTTTAATTTTCAACTATAAAACCTATTTTCTAAATGGGTGTTTTGGTGGGCTTTCGTGTGACCCTGGTGTTTGGGGCGTGACAACTTGATATCAGAGCTCTGGGTTCGAATACCTATGAGCCATGAAAAAGAGGGTGCATCACCTTGTGAGGATGTGCATATGCTTGATTGCTTGTGTTTTAGCGTTTTGCTAGCATACGCATGATAGCTTGATTATGTAGGTATGGAGGTTGGACTTTATGATTGATTAGTCTTGCTTTCGGGCCTTTAGATTAACGTACTTGGGAGCCATGTTAGGACGCATTTCGCGGACGTGATTTCTAGTAAGAAATCTGGGTAGGTTGTTCAGAGTGAAGAGTCTTTCTTGTTAGTTCTCCTCGGTATGTGAGATGTGATAACATGATATTAAGTGGCTACATGTTAGCATGCCTATGTGTTATGTCTTTTATGTTAGCAATAACATGCTGTTTGGATGTTAATCCCGTTATGTTGCTTTTGTATAGAAAGATGTCCACGCGGGGAGGACGAGGCCGTGGTCGAGGCCGAGGCCGTAGTTCTGGCCGAAGGGATGTTCCAATCCCAGATGTTGGGGATGCTAATGTACCCCAAGGACCTGTTGATGAGGGAGAGCTGTTGCGTGAGATGGTCGGCTCCATCTGGTAACTAGCTGAGGCCGCTAGAGGCAGGGAGAGTGTACCAGAACTGAGGGCGACGGTCGCAATGCGCGAATTCTACCGTATGGACCCTCCTACCTTTTTTGGGAATCCCAACCCCACCGTAGCCACTAAGTAGCTGGAGCTGGTTATGAGGATCTTGGATTCGCTTCAAATTGAGGAAGATGATCTGAGGGTTACTTGCGCTGCCTTCCAGCTGAGGGAAAGTGCTTACATGTGGTGAAAGTTCACCAAGACTACAGTGGCAGGTACATGGGAGGCATTCACGAAGGTATTTCTGGAGAAATACTTTCTAGCGACATGAGGGATCGCTATAGAGAGGATTTCCTATTTTTGACTCAGGGGAGTATGTCAGTTGTTGAGTATGAGGCTGAGTTTACCAGCTTGTCCCGGTTCGCATAGGAGATCATACCTACTGATGAGTTCAAGGTGAACAGATTTGAAAGGGGTTTAAGACCCGCTATTAGGGACAGAGTGACGGCATTCCAGATGCAGGTTTATACTGAGTTGGTACAGATGGTCATGAAAGTGGAGGACACTCTGAATGAGACGCGCCGAGACAGGGATAGTAGGGGTCAGCAAGGAGGGGAACGTGTACAGTCCCAGGGGCACAGGGAGAGCAAGCGCCGACGAACATCTGGTCTGAGTTCACATCCAGTGGGGTCGTATCCGCCACCGTCTTCTGCCTCTTCACCTCCCGTGGCTTCAACGGGATGGTCGGATCAAAGGGCGCTTTGTCATAGATGTCAGCGACTAGGACATCGTGCAGCAGAGTGCCGGAGTCCAGTGCCTGTTCAGGCACTGTCGCAGTCGTAGGCTCAGGGAAGAGGGCCAGTGGTATGTTATAGGTGTGGCCAGTCTGGACACATCCGCAGGGATTGCCCTAGAGGAGGGAGTATGCGGAGCACAACTGGAGCATTGTTACACCATCCGCCTAGGGACGATAGTCATCCAGATTGGCAGAAGGGGGCCCTTCAGTGCAGTCAGGCAGACAGTCTACGGTTCGAGGCCACAACGGACAGGCTAGAGCTTATGTTCTAGCAGATCCCCATTCATCCAGAGCACCGGTCGTGCCCGATGCTGCTGCTACAACCTCCATGATCCGAGGTACTATTCTAATCTATAGATCAAGGGCCAGTGTTCTCATCGACATGGGAGCATCACATTCATTTATATCATCTACTTTTGCATCTGCTTTGGGGTTGAAAACAGACTTGTTGGGTAATGCTTTGAGTGTGGAGACCCCAGTCAGTGGGAGTGTGACAGTGAGTTTTGTGTGTAGATCCTGTGTGTTGGAGGTCGCCGGTCATTGTTTAGAGTTTGACTTTATCATTCTAGACATGACCATGTTTGATGTCATCCTAGGGATGGATTGACTGACCACCTATCGTGCCTTTATCGATTACGATCGACGGAAGGTAACGATCTGTACACCGGCAGTAGATTGTTTTTGTTTCGTGGGCGATTGAGGTGAGGGTTCGGTATCTTTGCCCAGTGTCGTGCGAAACCAGGGCAACTTGGGTTTCCTTTTTACAGCTCTTATGTTGGATGATGAGGTTAGGGTTCGAGGAGAGTTACCTCCAGTGGCCTATGACTATTTCGATGTTTTCCCATACGATCTATTTGAGTTGCCACCGAGCCGTGAGGTAGAGTTCTCTATTGAGTTGATTCCAAGGGTTACCCCCATATCTATGCCGTCTTATCGATTTGCACCCACTGAGCTGCGTGAGCTCAAGGTACAGCTTCAGGAGTTATTAGATAGGGGGTTCATACGCCCGAGTACTTCACCGTGTGGAGCTCCTTCTCTTTTTTCCAAGAAGAAGGATGGATCCTTACGATTGTGTATCGACTACCGAAAGCTGAATCTGATAACAGTGAAGAACAAGTATCCCATGCCGAGGATAGATGATTTGTTAGATCAGTTGAAGGGGTCGAGCTGCTTTTTGAAGAAAGATTTGATATCAGGATACCACCAGTTGCGGATTAGGGACGAGGACATAGAAAAGACCGCCTTCCGAACTCGCTATGGTCACTATGAGTTTTTGGTCATGCCGTTCGATTTGACGAACGCACCAGCAACATTTATGGGTTTGATGAACCGCATCTTTCATCCGTACTTGGACAGCTTTGTAGTAATGTTTGTGGATGATATTCTCATCTATTCACCTACTAGGGAGGTGCATGAGGACCATCTACGCATTGTGCTACAAACTTTGAGAGAGCACCGCTTGTACGCCAAGTTTGATAAGTGCGAGTTTTGGATGTCTGAGGTGAGGTTTCTTGGACACGTAGTATCGACAGATGGAGTAATAGTGGATTCATCGAAGACAGATGCTGTGACAGGTTGGGAGCGACCGAAGAGCGTCTTCTAGATTCGTAGTTTTCTGGGCTTAATAGGGTATTATCGGCGGTTTGTGAAGGATTTTGCGAGACTTGCTGCACCGATGACGCGCTTAACACGAAAGGGAGTTGTGTTTGTTTGGAGTGAGGCCTGCGAGTCAGCATTCCAGGAGCTGAAGACGAGATTGACTAGCGTGCTAGTGTTGATTATCCCAGAGCGAGGCTCGGGATATACAGTGTATTGTGATGCCTCACACGACGGTCTTGGATGCGTTTTGATGCAGGAAGGGAAGGTTGTAGCCTATGGTTCTCGGCAGCTAAAGATTCATGAGAAAAATTACCCGACACACGATCTGGAGTTGGCTGCCGTGGTCTTTGCCTTGAAGACATGGCGTCACTATCTTTATGGTGAGCACTTCGAGATTTTCTCCGATCACAAGAGTTTAAAATACTTGTTTTCGCAGAAGGACCTAAACTTGCGCCAACGACGATGGATGGAGTTGTTGGAGGATTATGATTTTGATTTGCAGTATCATCCTGGGAAGGCTAACGTTGTAGCTGTCGCTCTCAGCAGGAGATCTCATGGCTCGTTAGCTTCTGTAGCTATACGGGAATGGGACATGCTTGGAGAGGTTAGGCAGTTTGATCTTTGTCTTGGGGATATAGCAATGGAGGCCACCTTGTTTTCAGTAGTTTCACGATCAGCATTGATTGCACGAGTGTTAGAGGTCCAACAAACGGATCAAGAAGCTTAGATGATACGAGATCTTGTTGCTAGTGGGGTGGATACAGCAAGATGGGTTGTGGGTTCAGACCAGAGTCTGAGATTGGCCGGGAGGTTGTTTGTGCCAGAGTCATGCCGAGCAGATCTACTACATGAATGTCATCATTCACGCCTTGCAGTGCATCCTGGAGGCACGAAGATGTACCATGACTTACGTCGTCAGTTCTATTGGACAGGGATGAAGAAGGATGTGCTTCAGTTTGTTTCTCGGTGTCTTACCTGTCATAAGGTAAAGGTGAAACACCAGAAACTGGGAGGATTGCTACAGCCGTTACCGGTATCTGAATGGAAATGGGAGAACGTCACGATGGACTTTGTGTCGGGACTTCCTCGCTCACCTAAGGGAAACGACGCCATTTGGGTTGTGGTTGATAGGTTGACGAAGTCTGCCCACTTTCTCCCCATCCGTGTGAAGGATTCGGTGGACCGACTGAGTAGACTGTACGTCAAAGAGATAGTCAGGTTGCACGGAGTGCTAGTGTTTATAGTTTTTGACAGAGACCCGCACTTCACATCGCACTTTTGGCAGAGTCTTCAAGAGGCTTTGGGGACGAACTTGATGTTCAGTACTGCTTTTCACCCCCAGACAGATGGTCAGTCTGAGAGGACCATATAGATTCTGGATGATATGCTGAGGGCTTGTGTTCTTGACTTCAGAGGTTCGTGGGAGGATCATCTACCATTAGCAGAGTTTGCATACAACAACAGCTATCAGTCAAGTATTGGGATGGCACAGTATGAGGCTTTTTATGGTAAACCGTGTAGGTTACCAGTGTGCTGGACCGATGTGGGGGAGACCACAGTTTTGGGACCAGACATAGTGCAGGAGACAACGGAGAAGATCGCAGTGATTCACCAGTGACATCAAACAGCTCAAAGCCGCCAGAAGAGTTATGCAGATCAGAGGAGAAGACCTTTGGAGTTTGCAGTAGGGGATCACGTGTTTCTGAAAGTCTCGCCACGTAAAGGTTTGATGAGGTTTGGTCGTAACGGGAAGCCATCACCACGCTTTATTGGACCTTTTGAGATTCTTGACAGGGTTAGAGAGGTTACTTACTGCTTGGCGCTGCCACCTCAGTTAGCATCTATACACAACGTGTTTCATGTTTCTATGCTACAGAGGTACGAGCCTGATCCTTCACATGTGCTAGATTGGGCTGAGTTACGGGTTGATGCGGATGCCACTTATGAGGAGCGTCCGGTGAGGATTCTTGATACAAAGGAGCAAGTGTTGCGAGGCAGAACAATTGCTTATGTGAAGATCCTATGGCTTCATCATGGGGTTGAAGAAGCTACATGGGAGCTAGAGTCGAAGATGCATGTTGAATATCCAGAGCTTTTTCCTTTGTGACCTTGTAGTGAATTTCGAGGGCGAAATTCCTTAAGGGGGGGGAGAGTTGTGAGACCCAGACCCGTCTCTTTTTGAGACTTATATATGTTTGACGTGTTTTTGCATATATATTTCTGCGATGTATGATTTATGCATTTTAATGCATGTTTTCGTTTAAATAAGCATGCGGGGTTGGTTCCCGGGGTTGTAGAGAGATGCTGTACGAATTTCAAAATTTAAAAAAAAAAGAAGATATTTTGGAGGCCTATAAATATCTGGAGGAAGATATTTTCAAAAGATATTTTCAAAACTTAACTCCTAAGTTTCCTCTAGTTTTCTCTCTACCTTCTCTCTAACTTCTCGGGGGGCTGGGGCTTCGTTTTTGACAAATCAACTGCTGATCCATGGTATCGGCATCGCGGTCTATGCATCCATCCAGTCAGAATTTCATTCCGACGAAGCTCGATTTTGCACGTGGATTGAGACGTCGAGTTTTGAACTCACCGAGGTAGGATCCTAGACTGTATAACCGTTAGAGGGTACTACGTGTAATCCTACGTGTTTCTACCGTTTAAAAACATATGAAAAAGGTATTTATGTTCGAGATGGGTTTTTGGTTTAAAAACCACTTTTCGGCGTTCTGGGTGGATGAAATCATGTTTTGAGGGTTTTCTTTTGCGGCTTTATGGTAAGCTTGAGCTTACATATCCTTGTGGGTATAAAAAATAGGAGTTTGAAGTTTTGATTTGAGATTTGGAAGAAAAAACAAGCACAACCCGTAGCTCAAAACAGTTTCTAGGCTGGTTCAGTCGTCTGAACCCATAAGTTCAGTCGACTGGATCATCCTTTGGTGAGTTTAGTCGACGGGACTTGGGGGGTCAGTCGACTGAAATTTCTTCTGTTTTGGTTCTCTTTTTCCAGTGTGTTTTTCAGTCGACTGGAGGGTGAGTCCAGTCGACTGAACCTGGGCAATTTTAGGGAAATGATGTGTTTTGGTTCAAGCTTTCCTCGTGTGATGTTTATCCGAGGTTTTTTTTGGTTATGAAAGTATATGGTTTCAAAAGGGATATCTGAGGTTTTCAAACGGATGGTTTGAAAATGGGGTCTCGGGAAACTTTTCAAATGTGCTTGTGAAGGTTTGGAGCTAGCCCTCGGGGTTGAGTCTCAACTTCTAAAACGTTTTGGGGAAAATATGTTTTGACATGTTTTGTTTGATCTCCATGGTTCATGGATTGGATCTCTTTATATACATGTGTTGTATATCCGTTTTACGAGTTGGTTTTGAAATATTTTCGTAGATGTACCGTGACAGGGGGTATTGTTGAGTTAGGATTCCATTGCTCCTCGGTGTAAGTCCGAAAACGTGCACAGCGTAGGTGCTTTGTACCTTCGGGTTAGTCCCCATAAATTGAGTGTGGGTGCTCTGTACCCTCGGGTTCAGGTCCCGTAAATTGAGTGTGGGTGCTCTGTACCCTCGGGCTCAATTCCCGTAAATTGAGTGGTTTAGTTGCCTCCGTTAATGGTATCGTTGTCGTGACTTCGTATAGAACTTGTCATTACTAAGCCTGTGGGTTCGGGGTAATGGACGAGACTTTTCCACCTGAATTACCCAAAAAAAGGTAATGGGCCAGAGTCTATAATTGTTACCTTTGTCTGTGCGGCAGAGTCGGTACATAGGATTACATTTTATCGTGTCTCCTCGACTGCGTGTCCCGAGTGGAGAATGCTGTATTTTTACTGCTTTCCCTTAACTGTGGCATGATATCTGTCAGATTATATGCATGGTTTCAAGGTTGAAAACTGATGATTTTTGAGAGGGAAAACCTTTTGGGCTTTTGTGGTCGAGCGAGCTCCCACCATATGATTGCATGACATGTATTACAGTTTTACCGTCTACTTTCTATTGGCCTTCGGCTCACGATGTGGGATTTTTGCTATAAAATCTTTTTCAAGTGAGCAGGTGAGTTGACCTAATTGCAGAGGTGATGAAAGACTTACTGTAATTTTTCCTTTTTGGAGACATGTACTTTTACATATAGTGCCTGTTTATGGCTGGTTTTCTACGCCTTTTGGCGATATATACTTATTCATGTATGAGAATGCATTCTTATCATTTATGAGAGCCGAACTTTGGGACATCTTTTATCCAACTGTTGTATTTTGATTTCCAACTGTAAAACCTATTTTCTAAATGGGTGTTTTAGTGGGCTTTTGCATGACCCTGGTGTTTGGGGCATAACAGTTAGTGTGGATCACTTCTCCAACTGAAGGGTTCATTGCAAAGCGATTAATTTGAGATTAGGCGATGGTTAACACTTAGCTGTATATTATATAGTATTCTCTCCATCTGAGTCACTGCTATTATATACTGGACCGAAGCTATGTCAGTTATTTAATTTTATTTGGCTTGGTCAGTTACCTAGATAGTAAAATTAAAAAGAATTGGCCTATCTAGTCTTATGATTGATAGTAGACGTCCACCCATCGTGGCATGCTATTCACAGGTTACCAGGCTGCTGGCGAATTAATTTTAAAATGGTAGAGAGAACCAAATTAAAATAAATTTAATGTTTTGCTCATCATAATTAACGGTTTTATTTAATTATGTGATTCTCAAAAATAAAATAGATTTCAATCCACTCGCTTCAATACTCAAAGAAAACCAACTTACAGGACCAAAATTTTGTTGACTGAAAATGTAACTTGGATATAACTTTAACTACAAATTGTATTCCTTTAATACCAGAAAATGCGTTTGTTTCTGAAAAAAAGGTTCTTCCTCTGAGCCGAAAGGCATGAAGAAAAAAAATATTTAGAAACAGGGAGATACGATTTCTAGGGTAGTTAGTGGGCCATGGACTGGTGTAAAAAAACTGAAAGGCAGATGTTTTCACTGCAACCAGACCCAGCACTGAAAAAAGCTATGTCCAGTATTTCTCAAAAAGCAGAACAAATATGGTAATTTCTGTTCACTGGTTGTGGAAACATGTTTAGCGGTGTTATCTACTGGTACCTGGTGTGTAGATACGGGAGCCACTAATCATGTCTACAATTCATTGCAGGGGTTCTACAAAACCCGACAACTTAGTGATGGGGAGATTTACCTACATATGGGCAATAATACAAAGGTAACAGCAGTTGCAGTAGGAGATGTTACTCTCAGTTTTAGTAGAGACCGGATTTTAATATTGAGAGATTATCTTTATATACCTGCCATTAGAAGGAACTTAGCTTCCGTCTCTAGATTGGCTAAAAACAGATATTTGGTTTATTTTAATAATTCTATGGTTATTAAGGATAATAAACGGATTATCTGTTCTAGTACATTGGTAGGTGATCTTTATATTATTATTCAAATCTCTCCTATACTACAACTGACTGAAACGAATAATACATTTATATTACTATATAAGAGAAAATTTTCTTTTTTAATGAACCAAACGTTTCTTTGGCACTTACGCTTAGGTCATATTAATCTAAAAAGGATAAACAGACTAGTAATGTAGCACCCCTGTCCCGTTTTAATATAAACCAAATATAATTTTGGAACCAACCCAATGTAAAAATCCTTTCTTTGGAAACTATGTCTTTAAATAACCTATACGTGCCTCTAGATCAATTATGAGAAACTTGGTTCAAAACAATTTTCGACATTCAAATCCAGCAGAGACTGCTCGAGCGGACATCCCATCGCTCGAGCGGTGACACACCCGAGAGTTTTTGCTTAAAAACTGTGAAAAATGCTTATATTCTAAAAACTTGATTCAAATGATTGATTTTCCTAAACCTGTTTTGAGAGGATAAAATCGAGGAAGGAAAATACGTAATTGAGAACAAAATTGTCATTCATTATAAACTAAACGTTTCTGCCAAAATCATTCTTTG
>JAULJZ010052372.1:0-13952 GCA_032270985.1 Heliamphora pulchella
TGGTTTTAGACGCTGGCTATTGACTAGAAGATGCTTACCCGAACGAGGGTTGAGTAGCTAGCAGGCTTTGTGAGGGTAGATGTGGGCCACCACAAAGGGACCTTCCCATCGTGATTGGCGCTTAACCGAAAAAAGTAGTAACTTGGAATTAAACAATCATACCTTTTAATTCCGCGCAAACAACGTTCGATGGATATGTTTGTCATGAAACGCTTTTGTTCGAGCTTTGTAGGTGCGGGAGTTGTCATAAACTTTGTTACAAATTTCTTCGAGCTCGCTGAGTTGAAGTTTTTGGTGGGTGCCAACATCATTCATGTCAAAGTTATAAGCTTTGATGGCCTATTATGCTCGGTGCTCTAACTCTACCAGAAGATGACACGCTTTTCAAAAAATAAGACGATATGGAGACATGCCTATGGGGGTTTTAAAGGCTGTGCGATAGGCCCAAAGGGCATCGTCTAGCCTCTCAGACCAATCTTTCTTATCAGGACGGATGGTCTTAGTCAGAATATTCTTGTCTTTCCTATTGGATACTTCGACCTGGCCACAAGTCTGAGGATGATAAGGAGTGGCTACCTTGTGAGTGATGAAATATCGACGAAGCAGGGTGGAGAAGTATTTATTTAAGAAATGCGTACCACCGTTATTGATAATAGCTCATGAAAAACCAAATTGACTAAACATATTGGACTGAAAGAATTTGACCACAACTATGTGGTCATTCGATTTGGTTGCTATAGCTTTAACTCATTTGGACACATAATCCACCGCTACTAAGATGTACTCGTAACCATGTGATTGTCGAAAGGGTCCCATAAAGTCGATGCCCCAAAAGTCGAAGAGTTTGACAACAAGAATAGGGTTTAGGGGTATCATGTCTCGGGAGGAGATTGTGCCAGTTTGCTAGTAGTGAAGGCAGGCTTGATAGAAGTTGTGGGCATCTTTGAATAGAGTGGGTCAAAAGAAATTGGCTAGAGGACTTTTGCTGTGGTCTTCTTGCCACTAAAGTGTCCTCCACAGGCAAGATAGTGATAAAAGGTTAGAATGGTAACTACCTCGAATTCGGGGACATATCTACAGATTACCTGGTCAGAGCAGTATTTGAAGAGTTTCGGGTCTTCCCAAAAATTGTATTTGATTTAGGAGAAGAATCGGTCCTTATCGACGGAAGACCAATGAGAGGGGATGCGTCCAACCGCCAAATAGTTGACAATGTCAGCGTACCATGGGAGATGGGTGCCGTGTGGTGTTGGGATTTTGGGATTTTGAAAAATGTTCAAAAATAGAAAATTTTAAAGATATTTAGAAAATATTTTAACACCTTAAAAATTAAATTTAAAAACTCCTTTTTGTTCAAAATAGAGTCGCCACTTAGTTTTTGAAAAAAACTAAGAAAAACAAAATTGGCTGCTGATCTTGAAAACGTTAACTAGAGAAAGAGGATTCGGGGGCTAAGGTACAAATCTGGAAAGGTGTTAGGTATCCTGTTCGCCCAACCATAAGGTTGGCATCTACTAATCATAATTGGTTCTTTAATAGAATTTCTCAAATGCATGTAAATAAAGAAAATGGAGGTAAAGAGATAACATCCAAAATTAAATATGGAAATTACATAACATATGTACATAGCACTCCAAACAAAACAAATAAGGGGATAAAATCCTAAATTCTATGACATGCAATTTCAAACTAAAGGATACGTGGAACACTCTCGCATGTAATTTCATCAAAATAACCTAAACTAGTATGGTTCAAATTAAAAGAGCATTAATATGCTAAAAGATCCTTAAAATTATCTAAACATGGTTTGTCATAAAAGATAAACTAAATTATAATAAAACATGCTTTCAACTAAAGAAACTAAAATATGCATTAACATTAATATGATGAATTAGCAAAAGAAATAAAAAATACAAAATAAAAGATGCATAAAAAAATCCTAAAAGAAAGTTACAAAAGAAACTTATGCTAAAATGAAAAGGGGTTGGAAAAATAAAATATTAACAAAAGAAAATTTGACTATTTATATTTGAAACGAAAATGAAAGAAAAGAAAATTATATTTAAGGAATGAAAATTAAACTAAAGACCTTTTTATAATTTTTGGAGTTTAATGAAAGAAAAGAAAAAGAAAAGACAAAATAAATACTAAAAGAAAATAAAATCCTAAAAAGAAAAAGAAAATAAAACTTTATAAGAAAATATTAGGAGAAAAGAAATGCTAAATAGAACTTTATAAGGAAATTAAAGCTATAAATAAAATTAAAGAAATTAAAATGCTACATTATGAGAAGAATAAAACTAATGATAAAAAAAGAAAAGAAAAGAAAATAAATGCTATGGAAGAAAATTACACTACTATTGAGAAAAAAAAGAGTTAGGAAAGGAATATCATGCTAAAAAGAAAATACAATTGAACCCTAAATTAAAGTTACAAGAAAAGAAAAAAAAATGAATTAGGATGCTAATAAAATAAATTAAACTAACTAAAGGAAGAGAAAATAAAATTAAGTGCTAGGATATTAAATTAACATAAAAAGAAAAAAAAAAGAAATAATATACTAGAATGTAAATGGATGTAATATTGATAATTACAACTATTTTTATGTAAGTGCTTGAATTATAACAATAACGACATTATTAGTCGTCTTGCTAATTTATGTTAGCACTATTTGATGATGTTCAAATACTAATATAGGTAAGCAAATAAACAAATAAGTCAGAATTTAAATTCAAACATAACTAAAGCAATTATGAGCAATGTAAGAACATAATTGGAATGAAATGATCAAAATAATCCGACCACTCCCAAAGAGGTAGAAAAATGGAGCCAGAAGGGCCGAAAATTCAAACGAGGTACTTAAATTGTCGAAGAATCCTCAAGTTGGGAATGTGCTTCAATGGGCCAATCCTCGGGTGGTGATCCAAACAGGGCTTCAATGTAGGCATCGGAGATTCGGATCTCGATATTTCGGCAGGGTTTCGGTGTCGGAGCTCGGAATTGCTCGGCAACTCGGCAGAACTTCTCTCACTAACCCTCCCACTCAAATTCTGTCTCTGAAAACGTACCATAGGTACGGTATTTATAGAATTATTCAACCAATGAGAAGCTGCCACGTTTTGGGACACGTCAGGCCATTTAGAGTTGGCGGTCGCCATATTGGACATGGCGGTCGCCATGTTGAAAGAAAGTTTCAAAGGGTTCTATTGGCGGTCGCCATAATGTAAGTTGGCGGTCGCCACTTTTGGCTAGGATTTTCAAGAGATGCTATTGGCGGATGCCACAATGAACATGGCAGTCGCCTTACTTGGACAGCAAGTTTCGAAGGTTCGACAAAATTTCTTTGGTTTGAAGGTTCTGGGTTCAAATACCGAGCTTGGATCACTTCATGAGGATTGAACTGAGATACCATTCCAGCTGTTTTCATCATCGGATTTGCCTAAGATTGTGCAGGGTCAAATTGGGGTGTTTACATGCCGGTGACTGCGAAGATTGCTCATCAGGAAACGAATCTCTTAAAGGGGTGGAGATACTAAATGGGGCAACTATAAGGCGGGAGAGGTGGTCTGCTACAAAATTTTCTGTTCCCTTTTTATCACGGATTTCTAAATTGAATTCTTGCAAAAGAAGAATCCAGAAAATGAGTCCAGGCTTAGTTACCTTTTTGGACAGCAAGTGCCATAGGGCAGCATGATCGGTGTAGATGATGACCTTTGAGCCTAAGAGATAGGATGTAGACTTGTTAAGTGCAAAGACTACAACCAATAATTCTATTTCGGTAGTGGTGTAATTCAACAGTGCGTCAGTGAGGGTTTTACTGGCATCATAGATGGTATGAGGGAGGTGGTTAACACGTTGACCTAAGATAGTTCCTACGACGTAGTCTAAAGCATCACATATGATCTCAAAAGGTAGTGACCAATCGAGTGATTGCATAATGGGTGCAGTGGCAAGGAGTTATGGAGCTGCTCAAAAGCTCGAAGGCAGGACTCGTCAAAGAGGTATGGTGCACCTTTTGTAAAGAGATCGCATAGAGGTTTGTAGATCTTAGAGAAGTCCTTTATGAATCTACAGTAAAAACCTGTGAGCCCTAAGAACAAATAGACTTGCTGAACAGAAGCAGGGGGAGGAAGTTTCGAAATGAGGTCGACTTTAGCTTTATCAACTTCTATCCCCCTTTTTAAAACAACGTGCCCCAGCACAGTGCCTTGTTGAATCATGAAATGGCTCTTTTCCCAACTAAGCACAAAATTTATCTTTATGCATCGTTTTAGGATCTTCGCCAGATTTCGGAGACAATCGTTAAATGAGAATCGAAATACAGAGAAGTCATCAATGAAGACTTCTAGGAATTTCTCGACCTTGTCGGAGAAAATGGCCATCATACAACATTGAAAGGTTGCGGGTGCATTCCACAATCCAAAAGGCATACGTCGATAGGCGAAGGTGCCAAATGGACAGGTGAAGGTGGTTTTCTCTTGGTCCTCTGCATTGACGGGCACTTGATTATACTCGGAATAGCCATCTAGGAAGCAGAAGTAACTTTGACCTGCTAGATGCTCTAGAATCTGGTCAATGAAGGGCAGTAGGAAGTGGTCTTTCTTAGTGATAGCATTTAACTTACGATAGCCAATACACACTCTCCAGCCGATTGTGGTGCGAGTGGGCATCAACGCTCCTTTTTCATTTTGCACAATGGAGAGCCCAGATTCCTTAGAGACGACTTGGATTGGGTTCACCCAATTACTGTATGAGATGGGGTATATGATACCTGCATTTAACAGTTTCACGACTTCTTTTAACACAACCTCTTTCATGTTTGGGTTGAGTCTCCGTTGCATTTCACGGGTTGGTTTCGCATTGTCCTCGCTGCAAATGCGATGCATACAAATAGAAGGGTCAATTCCTTTTAAGTCGGCAACTAACCACCCTATGGCTCCTCTATGGGCTGTCAAAACCTCAATTAGTTGATTTTCCAAGCTGGGAGTCAAATCAGAGGCAATGATGGCGGGTAAAGTGCTATTGGGCCTTAGGAATACGCATTTGAGTGAAGTCAGGAGTGATTTTAGCTCAAGGTCCGGTGGAGAATCTAGAAAGGGCATAGCGAGAATGGAGCATAGAGGTGGTAGAGGCTCAAATCGAGACCTCCACGGTGGAGTGTCAAGATAGCTGACAGACTCGAGGAGAGAAGCGACCTCACTCATGGATTACTTGACATTGAAGGTGTCGGCTTTAAAGTGTGTTAAACATGTCTCTAACGGATCGTTATCGAATATGAAGGGTAATGCTGATTCGGTAGCCTCGTCGATTATGTTGACAGCAAAACAGTCGGAATGCTGTGGGGGCTACTGCAAGGCATGAAAGATGTTTAAACACACTTTCATATTTTCGAAGAAGACATCCATCACCCATGTATGGTAATTTATACGCGCGTTGGCCGTAGCCAAAAAGGGTCTGCCAAGGATAACGGGAGTCTGTTGCCTAGGCTAAAGGTCGGGCTTGGTGTTAAAGACAATGAAGTCGATAGGAAAAAGGAACTTGTCAACTTTGACAAGTACATCCTCAATGACTTAGCGAGGAACTTTAACAGACCCGTAGGCTAACTAAAGCGTGACCGATGTTGGCTTGAGCTCTCCTAACCCGAACTGCTCATATACTGAGTAGGAGAGAAGGTTGACACTAGCTCCTAAGTCAAGAAGGGCATGGTCGATTGAGTGATCGGCAATGACACAAGAAATGGTAGGAGTCCTTGGGTCTTTGAGTTTGGGGATGATAGAGTGTCCTGTGGCAGCACTAACCTGCTCGGTGAGAAGGACTTTCTTAGGAATGTTGGTTCTAGACTTACGCTTTTAGGTGCAAAGATCTTTTAAAAATTTAGTGTAAGACAAAACCTTCTTTATGATATCAAGGAGTGGGAGATTAATCTTAACTTGCTTGAAGAGAACAGGCATGTCTTCGAGTGCAGCTCCCCTTTTTGGGAAAGGTGGCAGCCTATTGAGGCGCGTAGAAAAAGGAGCACAAGGTTCTGATGTAGACGAAATAGGGGCCATCAGTGACTCGTGGGATGCTGTAGGAGGAAGCAGAGGTGTGTCTGCTTGTGCTAATGGTGTACGAGATGAGGTAAACGGGTTGGTCTTGGAGCCATCAGACGGCTCTGGGTCACTAGGGACTGCGTGTTGTGCAGGATTCTTGGGGCGAGTCTCAAGCTCTAGCCCATTCCTCAAGGGAATTACTTCCTAAGCCTGCTCGTGGAAGCCACTAGAAGAAGTTGGCTGACTCTCTATGGCAAACTGACCTTTAGGATTAGTCACTGGTTGACTAGGGCATTTGCTGTCCTCTCGTCGGGTCATAGCAACAGCTAGCTGGCCTACCTGTGTCTCGAGCTTCGCAATAGACTGAGAATGAGAGCTTAAAAGCTGAGTTCTTGTATCAAGTTCTTGCAAATCTTTCAAAACCTTGTCCTCGAACAGAGTGTTTTGAGGCGGTGGTGGAGGTGTGGTTTGTTGTACAGGAGGTGAATAGGCTGGTTGACTGTGTCCTGGACGAAAGGCCTGTCTCGTAGGTGGTGCTAGCATGTTCCCTTGATTGGGTTGTCGCCAAGAAAAGTTTGGCTGATTTCTCCAGCTGGGTTATAGGTATTTGAAAAAGGATCGTTACTCGGATGGGAAAAACCCTGAGCTGCATTGACTTATTCTGGCACAAACTCGGGGTATTGCGCAGCAGATGGATAGTTGAATACAAAGTGGGCCGAACTGGCGCACAATGTGCATGAGCCTGTAAAGGTGGGGGATGGGGCGGCATGTGCTGCAGCTGAACCTTTGGACAGAAGCTGACTCAGAGTCTGTGTTAGGGTGGCAACTAGGTTGGGTGTTTGAGAAACCTCGTATATGCCTCGGGCTTTCGAGGTGGAAGGAACTATGGATTGGTCTATATGAGAAGCGTAGGCTTGGTGTTGTGAGTTTTCACATAAGCTTTCAAAAAGAGTCTAAGTCTCGTTGTCGTTTTTCAAGATAAAAGTTCTACCGTAAGAGGCATCTACGAATTAACGATGTTAAGGAGTCAACCCGTCATAGAAACACTGAACTTGTCATGCCCAAACCTCCGGATTACGCAAAAAGCCATTGAACAACCACCAAAATCGCCCAAACAAAAGGGATTTTAAACTAGAAGGCCAAACAAGGCCAAAACCTTTGTAAAAACATATTACCAAGGGTTTATTGATTTAAAAGAGTAGCCAAGATACTACGATTGCAGCCCACAAGCCAAACCTTTAATGAAAAAATACGTGTTTTGAATAAGAAAATCTTTTTGTTTTAAAAGAAGCTTGGGCAGTTCCAAAATATTCCTCGAAGCACAAGAGTTTAAATGAAGCATAAACCATTTGAAAATTCCATTTTTAAACCATTGAACAAAGCTATAGAGATAACAACTATAGATTTCTGTCCCTTACCCAATCCCTATACATCATAAGACCAGTTAGGTAATGACAAGTTCTATACGGAGCACCACAACGTAAAGGCTTAGTTTACGGGTTTAACAACTTGAGGGAACAAAGCTCCCAACCACTTTCTTTATGGGAACTACCACGAATGAACAAAAGGTACCTACTCTGCGCACGTTTCTAGACTTCCTCCGAGGGTAACTCGTGCCAAATATTCGCTATCCCGGTACATCTAGAGAATCGTTTCAAAAACCAACTCGTAGCTCAACAACTACGAAAAATATTTTCACAAATATACATTAAACATGTATATATAGATCCATCCATTAACATGGAGATCAACAAAAATATTTTAAAAATATTTTTCCTATTTTCAATAAAACGTTTCAAAACCTGAGACTCAACCGCAAGGGTTAGCTCCATACCTTCAAAACACCAAGTGTTGAGATTTTTTCACAAAACCACCATTCTCCACCATTTTCAAGAACACTATTTGAAAATCCAACATCCACAAGTCATACGATGTAATAAACTAAGAAAAGTAAAAAACATGCTTTTTTCCAGAAAAACCAAGGTTTAAACATAAATATGACATTTCATGTATTTTTACCTGGTGAAAACACATATAATTGCTTGAAACATGCTTTAACAATAGTAGGGTCTAGAATCCTACCTCAGAGAGTTAAAACTCAAAGCCTTAAAAATCGAACTTCGTCAGAACGAGAATCTATCCGGATGAACACAAAGCCTCCGGCACCAACATTAAGGATCCGCTGTTAGTTTGCTAAAAATCGAGCCCTGAGCCCATCAAAATCTAGAGAGAAGGCAGAGATTTCGTGAGAGAGAAACCAGATTTGAAACAAATATCTCAAAAATATCTCCAAGGCTTGATATTTATAGAAAAATGCCAAAACACACAGGTCAGTCGACTGGACCCCCAATTCAGTCGACTGAAAAACCTTCTAGAAACCTAAAACATCCCACTGCCTCAGTCGACTGAACCACTCATGTTCTGCTGTCTCAATATATACCCGGTCAAGGATTACTACGCTCCCATCCTCTATGTTCCTGTCTATTCCCCATCATGAGTACACGGCTCATGACATAGTATGGCTTACGACGTACCTAATCCATCACATGGTCGAAACCACGTGCACCATAAACCTAAAAGGGATTATCACAATCCACAATCCAATCACAACAAATAATACCTAGAGTTTCCAACACCCCATCGCCCCTACTCACAAGGCTATCCCGATAGCTTCCGATAACTTACTCTCAAGAGAAGCCAGCTACCCAAGCCAAAGCCATCAACTATACTTCGACTACAGCTGAACAAAACTCTACTCAAATACTCAACGGTTTGCCAACCGAGACCAACTTCACACGGCTGAACCCAACTCACTGATGAGTTCCATAACACACCAAGAAATCGACGCTCAACCCATAACCATACCTCTACAACTGATAATAACCGAGTCGCACATCCAAGACCGAAATCACGATCTCATCGTCTCTAAGGGTGTACAGGTTATAAAGATAAAAAACATGAAACACGACAACCTAAGGTCGATCTATCATGTTATTTCTACCACATACCACATACTCATGCTATCACATAGCCACAAAGATTATGCAGACACAACACCGATACCGAGGAGAACCGACAAGAATGATGCGTCTTTTTGGACAACTACTTAGATTCCTTGCTAGAAATCACGTCCGCAAAACGCGTTTCTAACTTAGTTCCCAAGTTTGTTAATCCAAATGCCTGAAGGCAAGACTAATCAATCATAAGGTCCAACCTCCATGCTCACATATACACGACTTTAACGTGCTCATGTGCCAAACATAGGCAACTAAGCACGCACACATCCTCACAAGGTGATGCACCATCTTTTCAAGGCTCTTA
Source organism: Heliamphora pulchella (assembly GCA_032270985.1). Classification (NCBI taxonomy): domain Eukaryota; kingdom Viridiplantae; phylum Streptophyta; class Magnoliopsida; order Ericales; family Sarraceniaceae; genus Heliamphora; species Heliamphora pulchella. The sequence goes on from JAULJZ010052372.1 coordinate 9,354, forward strand.
GGTTTTTGAACCCAGAGCTCTGATACCAAGTTGTCACGCCCTTAACTCTGGGTCACGCGAAAAGCCACTGAACAACCATCAAAATCGCCCAAACAAAAGCGATTTAAAACTAGAAGGCCAAAGAAGGCCAAAACATTCGTAAAAACATACTACCGAGGGTTTATTGATTTAAAAGAGTAGTCAAGAGACTACGATTGCAGCCCACAAGCCAAACCTTTAAAGACAAAATACGTGTTTTGAATAAGAAAATCTTTTCATTTTGAAAGAAGTTTGGGCTGTTCCAAAAATCTTCCTCGAAGTACAAGAGTTTAAATGAAGTATAAACCATTTGAAAATACCATTTGTAAGCCGTTGAACCCATCTGTGGCGTTGAGATTTAGGGACCATTTTAGAAGATGTTCAAAAATAAGAAATTCAAAGAATGTTTAAAAAAATCTTTTAACACATTGAAAACTAAATTTTGAAAATCCTTTTTTGTTAAAAATAGTGTCGCCACTTAGTTTTTGAGAAAAACTAAGAAAAATAAAAATGGCTACTGATCTTGAAAACGTTATCCAGAGAAAGATGGCTCGGGGGTTAAGGTACAAATCAGAGAAGGTGTTGGGCACCCCATTCGCTCAACCATAAGGTTGGCCTTTACTAATCATCATTGGTTCTTTCGTATGATTTTTCAAATGCATGCAAATAAAAAAAATAGAGGTAAAGAAAGAACATCTAAAATTAAATATGAAAGATACATAAAATATGTACATAGTACTAAAAAATAAATAAGTGTCAAAAGAAAAATTCGATGTCTTATGGCATGTAATTTCTAACTAAAGGATACATGGTACACACCCTCATGCAATTTTATTAAAATAATCTTAAACTATCATGACTCAAATGAAAGAGCAAAATAAGCTAAAGAAAGCTAAAATTACCTAAATATGAATTGCTACAAAATACGCCAAATAATTGTGAAATAAAGTGATTAAACCCTAAACTAATATGTACAATATGCCTGTTGTCAAATTATCTAAAAGTATATGCAAAACATGTAAAAAGTTTTATGTTAAAAATTAACCAAAATAATAAAATCTAATAACAAATATTTTGTGTATTAATAAGCAAATATTTAAAATTTTAATTTGAAGAAGAAAGAAATAAAAGAAAACTTACAAAAAATTAATTAAGCCAAAAATAAAATGTAAAAAAATAAAATATTTATTTAAACTACTTAAAATAACACTATTTACATTTTATGCCTATTTAAACAAAGTAAAAAAAAATTATAGAAATGAGATAAACGAAAAAGTTCTAAAAACAAAGATTATACTACCATTTAGAGGAAAAATATGAACTAACATAAAATATTTTTTTTTAATGATTTTTAGGTTTAATAAAAAAAAAGGCCAAGAAAAATAAGATAAATACTAAGAAAAGAAAATCAAGTTATAGAAGATGAAATTTTTTTATGAAAATAAAGCTAATGATAAAAATGGAAATAAAATACTAGAGAGAAAAATTATACTATTATTAAAAGAAAATATAAACTAACAAAGAAAAATTAGATTAATTCTAGTGAAGGAACTTTTAAACAAACATTAAAGAGAAAGCAAAGAAAATGTAACATTAGCATTAAAGAAAATAAAATGAATAATAAAAAAAAATAAAATGCTACAGGAAAAAAAGAAGAGAAAATGAAAAATGAAAAATAGAACATTAAACTAAGATTACAAGAAAGAAATGAAAAATAAATGACTAATGCATTAAAAGAAAATTACATTAAACTAAAAGAAATAAAATATGAAAAAGAAAATAAAACTACATTATAAGAAAAAGAAAGAAGAAAGTAAATGGTAAGAAAATTATATTACTATTAAATGAAAGTTAATAATTAAAATAGAGCATTCAATTAATGGTATAAGAAAATAAAATAAAATAAAATGCTAATAAACAGAAATTAGATTAATTAAAAGGAAAGGAATTTAATTAATGCTAGAATATTAAATTAAAAGAAAAATAAAAAAAATAAAGTAATAATAAAGAAAGAACTAAATTAACATTAAGAAAAAATTAGCAATTAAATAGTTGCCATATTAACAATTACAACAATTTTCCTGTAAGTGTTTTGATTATAACAATTAACAACATTATTAAGTTGTAATTGCTAGAGATATATTAGCACTATTTTAATGAATTAATTGAATGTAACAAGATATTAAAATGAAATAAAAATGAAATAGCCTATAAATGAAATTAACATTAAATAGCCTAACTACATTAAACAACAAACTACAAACTACATTGTATATATTAAATGAAATTGACTAAATAAAATTGAAGAATTTGAAAATCAATATTAACCCGATCACCCCAAGAGAGAGAAGTGGAATTTAGAAAGATCGGAGATCCAAATGAGGTACCTAGATTGCCGGAGAATCCTCAAGTCAGTGGAATGATCTCCAATTGTCGAATTCTCGGGTGGTGATCCAAGCAAGGCTTTATGGTAGACTTAGGAGGCTCGGTATTTCGGCAGGATTTTGGCATCGGGGCTCGAAATTGCTCGGCGATTCGGCAGAATTCCTATCACTAGACCACTCTATCTTTTTCTTGTCTTAAAAAACGTACCAAAGGTATGGTATTTATAGAGTTCTTTAGCCAATGAGATGTTACCACATTTTTGGGACACGTCAAACCATTTGGAGTTGGCGGTCGCCACAATGCAAGTTGGCGGTCGCCATGTTTTTGAAAGGTTCCACAAGGTTCTATGGCGGTCGCCACAATGCAAGTTGGCGGTCGCCATAATGAAAGGTGGCGGTCGCCTATATTTGGCTAGGATTTTCACGAAGTTCTATGGCGGTCGCCATAATGAACGTGGCGGTCGCCTTACTTGGATAACAAGTTTCGATGGTTTGTCAAAATTTCATTGGTTTGAAGGTTTCGGGTTCAAATATTGAGCTTGGATCACTTTTCGAGGATTGTACCGAGACACTATTCTACCTATTTTCATCATCGAATTCATCTAAGATTGGGCGAGGTCAAATTGGGGTGTCTACAGTTGCCCCTCTTTGATAAAACTTGCATAGCAACGCGTGAAGCAGGTTATATTAAAGGCCCAGAGACAACAACCATTTGACCGAGCCGTTAATCTTAGCCCACAAACACACAAGCATGCAAATGATGTTGGTCGTACTCGAATATTTAATCGGGCTGCCTATGTACTCATTTGCTAGGGATCAGACCAAAATGTAGCTCACGGGGTAAAATTCAAAGATGTCGATCAATTTTAGGTTGTGAAATGATCGATAAGTCTGTTTAAGGTCATGAGGAGGACCGAGGAGTCAATTTAAGGTCACGAGGAGGACCGACGAGTCAGTTTTAGGTTATGAGGAGGACCGACGAGTCAGTTTAGGGTCATGAGGAGGACCGAATCAGTTTAGGGTCATGTGAAGGACCGACGAGTCAGTTTAGGGTCGTGAGGAGGACCGACGAGTTAGTTTAGGGTCATGAGGCGGAGTTTAGGGTCATGAGGAGGACCGACGAGTCAGTGAGGAGGACCGATGTGTGAGACCTTGAACCTTGTTATTTTTGATATATATAAATGCTGACGTGTTTTTCCTTCATGTTATATATCATCGATGCTTGGTTTATGTTTTGGGTTGTAGAACAGCATGTATTGAGGTGTTTTATGCTTTTTCGGACCTTGTTTAGGCTTGTTTGCTTGGCCTTAGAACACAAAACCCGAGAACCAAAACAGTGTGGAGTTCGGTCGACTAGGCTGTTAAGTTCGGTCAACTAAACAAGGGGGTTCAGTCGAATGAACTGTGGCGGTTTGTGTTTCTCGAGGCACTTCAGTCGATTGAAGTGCTATCTTCAGTCGACTGAACAGTGTTTTTGGCGTGCCTATATGTATTCCTGCCCCTGGAATGTTTGGAGAAAAGCTTCTTTCTTCCTTTTCTCTGCCTTTCTCTCTACATTTTTGACCTGTCTGAGCCTAGTTTTCGACGATCAGCTTGTGGATCCCTGCTATTCACGCTGCTAGCTTCGCGCTCATCCGGTCTGATTCTCATTTCGACGAGACCTGATTTTCGATGCGTCGGGTTTTAACCCAACGAGGTAGGATTCTAGACCCTACTACTGTTCTAGGGTGTTATATGTAATTCTATGCTTTTTCATCGGTAGAAAATGCATCAAATGCCATATTTTCTGTTTAAGCATTTTTTTTCTGACAGAAAGCATGTTGTTCGCTTTTCTTGGCTTATAGTGCTTTATGACACGTGATTTACGATTTTCGAAGGGTTTTCTTGAAAATGATGGTTTTTGTTGGAAAAAGGAGAATTTTGATGGAAATCTCAATATTTTTTGTTTTGGAGGTTTGGAGCTCGCTTTCGGGGTTGAGTCTCAGGTTTTGAAACGCCTTGTTGAAAACGGGATAAAATATTTTGAAAATATTTTGTGTGGTCTCCTTGTTGAAGGATGGATCTAAAATACATGTATAATGTATTTTGGGGGAAAAAAGTTTTGTAGTTGAGCTACAGTTCTGTTTTTAGAAGATTATCTAGATGTACCGGGATGACGTGTATTTGGCACGAGTTGCCCTCGGTGTAAGTCCGAAAA
>JAULJZ010052383.1:0-13952 GCA_032270985.1 Heliamphora pulchella
ATAAAAATTCTCATAAAATGAAAAATTAATTTTATTAAAATAAAATTAAATACTAAAAATATGATTTTTAGTATACCCACCATAACAATAAAATAATTTGTTTTATGAGATGTATGCATGTGAAGGCATAAAAATGCATAATAGAAGTAATTCTGGATCGTTTGGGCTTAATGGTGCAAAGTTGTAAATTTTTCTGGGCAAGACCGATTAATCAGTCTGTTGGGGTTAAGTGTGCGCGGGACATACCTTAAAAATTGGTTATTGGTCCAAAGCTTATGTTTAAAAACTTCTCTTCCTTCTCTCTAAAAGAAAGGTTCAAACCCTAACATTCTCTTTAGCTTTTCGCTTACTCCAGGTGTAGTTTTTGGCGTTACGAATATGGAACGGTGTTATGCACGTCGAGGGCTTCACATTCATATAAACGGAATCTTGTTTCGGGGACGTTGCTTTTTCGTGAAAAGTTAAAGCGTTGAGTTTTTAACTCTCTACGGTAAGATTCTAGGCTATCTTACTTCACAAGAGTGTTTTATGTGATTTTACGTATTTTTACCGTGTTTAAATGCTAGAAATATTGAGTTTTGAGGTTAAACCTTGTTTGGTTGGTTTAAAAGTATGTTTTGAGCTTTAGAGGTTTGTTACAAAGTTGGTGAATGCGTCTATGTGTAGTTTTCATAAATATATGTTTTAAAAATCAGAGGAAATGATATGAATGTTATAAAAACATGGATTTTGGTGTTTGGAGCTAACCCTCGTGGTGGAGCATGGGTTTTAAATTGATTGGTTAAATTGAGAGTAATTTTGTGCGAAATATAGTTTCATCTCCATAATTTTGGATGAGTTAGCAATGTTCTTTGATTTGAATTAATGGTTACACTGTGTACCTTTAATGATTGTGTGAATATACCATAACAACATGGTGAATGTGGGCCTCAATTGCTCCTTGGTGAAAGTTTAATAATTTACACAAATAGGTGCTTCATTCTTTCGGGTTAATTCCTGTAAATGAAGTGGTTTTCCTAATGGGAGGTGGTTGTTGTTGTGGCAAGGTATAAAACTCGTCATTACATAGTGGGCCATTGGATGCCCTAGATCTAGGTCAATAGCCGAGAGTCTATACTTGCTACTATTGTCCCTAGTATAATAATGTCGGTATGTGTAAATCATTGTGGCTGTGTAAACGTTTTTGGTGTGAAAGCTTTATTGGAAAACTAAAGACTTTGATGTTGTTTTGTCAAATTGGAGAACGTTGTTGGGTTATGTGAATAATTGTGGTTTTGAAAATTTTTTTTATTTTTTTTAAACTTGTGTGAGTGAGTGTTTATATTACTAGTAATTACATATTATTCTTTTTAAACATGCTAGTCTATTCTTATTGGGTTTTGGCTCGTGTTGTTGGATTCAAATATTTTCAGGTGATCCGGATGACTTGGCTTAATGTGAAGTAGTTTGAAGAAGGGTGGTTGATCAAAGAAAATTTGTAGTTTTCTCTTTTTGGTTGTATGAACCATGTAATTATTATTCTATTTTGTTTCGAACATGAAGGAACTTGTTTTGTAAGTCTTAAGGCTATGGATTTGATGTATGTAAGCTTGTACGTATGAGAGAAATCTTAAAATTGTTGAACTTATTGTTTTGTAGGTGAAATGGGTTTTTGGGTTGTATGATTTCAATATTATTCAAATGGTTTTCGGTTGGGTTGTCGTTTAAAATTTGACTTGTATGCCTCTTGGGAGGTTTTGGAACGAACTTTAGTTCTTCTAAAGGTTGTTTCATTTTCCTAGCATGACAATATTCTAAGTATTGAGTATCAAGTTTTGGATTTGAAAATGGGTCAAGAGCCTAATAGATCGATAGACCAATCGATTGGTCTATCGATCTGTCTTTTGCACCTCCCGATTGTTTTGACGGGCGTGAAAGGAATATTGTACTGTTAAAAATTGATCGATCAATCTTTTCACCGATCGATTGGTCTTGCCAAATTTGAAAAAAATTTGTTGTTTTGTTTTAAAAACTTGGCTTTTGGAGACGTGAATTTTACTCTTTTAAGCTCTTCTTTTACTTTAAATTAAACCCTCAGTTGTGCTTCTTTGAAAGGTTTTAAATCCATTATCTATTTATGTTTCAAATTGTTTTGATTCGGGTAATTTTGGTGAGTTTTGGTTTCTTATAACGATTCTTCTTGGATGGTTCACGTGGCCTGAGTTTGAGGGCATGACAGATTGGTATCAGTGCTCTAGGTTCGAATACCTAAGAGCCGTAAAAAAGATTGCATCACCTTGTGAGGATAGTTGCGTGTGCTTAATGGTATGTGTTTAAATATTTTTAGATAAATGAGAATGTTGTGTGTACGTGAGCGTGGAGGTTGGATCTTAGGATTGATTGATCTTGCCTTTGGGTGTTTGGATAAAAAACTTGGAAGCCAAGTTAGTAATGCGTTTGGCCGACGTACTTTCTAGCAAGGAATTCAAGTAGGTTACCAAAATTGACTTATCACTCTTGTGGGTACTCCTCGGTACGTAGGGTTTATTTGCATGATCTTAAATGGTTTAGTGTTAGCATGATTATGTGATTTATGTCAGTAATAACATGATGAGTTAAATTTTATATTGTTATGTTCTACGTTTATTTTATATAGAAGTTATGTCAGCGCCGAGAGGACGAGGCCGTGGTTTAGACCAAGGGGATGTGCCAATCTCTGATACTTAGGATGCTAATGTTCCCCAAGGATCAGTAGATGGGGAAGATCTGTTTCATGAGATGCTGGGTTCTATCCGCCAGTTAGCCGAGGCCGCTAGAGGAGGGGCTAGAGTACCTGAGCCGAGGGTGACCGTTGCTATGCGAGAGTTTTGATGTCTTGATCCTCTTACCTTTGTTGGGGATCTCGATCCCAAGGTTGCTACTGAATGGTTAGAGCTCGTGACCAAAATCTTAGACACGTTGCAGATAGTCGAGGATGGTTTGAGGGTTGCGTTTGCCGCATTCCAACTGAGGGGTGACACTCATGAGTGGTAAAAGATTGCTAAAACTACTGTGTAGAATACGTGGGTTGCTTTTACGAAGGTGTTTTTGAAAAAATACTATCCCGAGTCTTTTAAGGACATCTACAGTATCTTTGAATGTAGTTCATTTGTGCCCACGAATTCTTGTGCAAAGCAAGCTAAATTGGCAAACTTGACCTCGTACTGGTAATGGTGGCTGGATTAAGGCTACGAGTTTTTACTAAATTAGTAGAATCTCCAATCATTATTAAAAATACCTTTAATGAGACCCGTATGGCTAGAGAGGTAGGAGCACTGCAAGGAGAGACGCCGCAACAAAAGACAGAGTTCGTCTGGTCCCAAATCTTATACCACTGAGCCATATCAGCAGTTTCTAGCACCGACACCCTCGGTCGCTTCATCAGGATGATCGAAGCGAAGGGAGCTCATTCGTTATCAGTGTAGACAGCCAAGGCATCGTGAGGTGGATTGCCCTTTGAGGGGACAACCTCAGAATTCGATACTTGTTTAGTCCCATGGAAGAAGGCCACCAGTATGCTTTGGGTGTGGCCAGTCGGGGCATTTTCGTAGGAACTACCCTTAGGGAGGGAGTACACCAAGCACGACAAGTGCGCCACTTGCTCAGCCTATGTAGGGACAACAAACTTACTAGTAGCAGCCGATAATTCAGACTTCTAGGGTGGCAGAAGGGGGTACTTCGGCCGAGTCAGTGTGCTAGCCCACTACTTAGAGCCGTGGTGTACAGACTAGAGGACCGCAGGGGCGGGTGTTTGCCCTCATTGATCCGAGCTCTTCGAAGGCACCTGTTGTGCCTGATGCTTTAACGACTACCTCTATCATCAGAGGTACTCTCTTAGTGTACCATCCATGGACTAGTGTTCTTATCGACACGGAAGTATCGTATTCTTTTATCTCATCTGCTTTTGCATTTGCTTTGGGGCTGGAGATAGATATGTTGGGTAGCACGTTGTGTGTAAAGACTCCGATCGGTAGGAACGTAGTGTTGGGATGAGTTTGTAGATCCTATCAGTTAGAGGTTGTCGGTCGTCGTTTAGAGTTTGATTTCATCATACTCGATATGACCACATTTGATATCATCCGAGGAATGGATTGACTGACCACCTATCATACATATATCGATTGTGATCAACGAAGGGTATCAATTTGTACACTTGAGGGTGATTGCTTTTGTTTCGTGGATGATCAGGATGACGATTTTGTGCCCATGCTCGGTGTTATGCGAAACCGAGAAAGCCTTAGCTTTTGCTTTTCTGCTCTCATGTTGGATGAGACTGTGGCGGTTCGGGGAAAGTTTTCCCCGGTAGTTTGTGACTACCAAGATGTCTTCCCTAAAGATCTAATCGAGTTACCACCGCCTCGTGAGGTAGAGTTTTCTATCGACCTTGTTCTGGGAGCTGCTCATATTTTGATGCCATTTTATCATTTTGCACCAACAGAGTTAAGTGAGCTTAAGTTACAATTTCAGGAATTGTTAGATAAGGGTTTTGTATGCTCGAGTATGTTGCCGTGGGATGCTCCGGTCTTGTTTGTTAAAAAAAAAGATGAGTTCTTGAGGTTATATATTGATTATCGAAAATTGAATCAAGTGACGGTGAAAAACAAATATCCTATGCTGAGGATTGATGATTTGTTCGATCAACTAAAGGGTTCTAACTGTTTTTTGAAAATGAACTTAAGGTCGGGGTACCATCAGTTGAAGATCAAGGAAGAAAACATACCAAAGACCGCCTTTCGGACTCGCTATAGTCATTACGAGTTTTTAGTTATGCTGTTCGGTTTGACGAATGCACCTGCGACATTTATGGACTTGGTGAACCATATATTCCATCAATATCTTAACAATTTTGTAGTCATGTTTGTGGACGACATTATTATCTACTCTCCATCGAGAGAGATGCATGAAGAACACTTACATTTTGCTCTACAACTTCTAAGGGAGCGCCGATTGAATGTAAAATTTGAGAAGTGTGAGTTTTAGATGTCGAAGGTGACATGTGGTGTCTAGAGATGGAGTATCTGTGGACTCTTCAAAGATTGATGCAGTGATGAGTTGGGAACGACCAAAGAATGTATTTGAGATTCGCATCTTTTTGAGCTTGGCAGGCTATTAATGACGGTTTGTGAAAGACTTTTCTTAACTCGCCGCATCGATGACTCGCCTTACATGGAAGGGGGTCAAGTTCGTTTAGAGTGAGTCATGTGAGTTGGCATTCCAAGAGCTGAAGAAAAGAATGGCAAGTGTACTAGTGTTGGATATTCCGGAGTGGGGTTTGGGTTATATAGTTTATTATGATGCGTTGCATGATGACTTGGGGTGCATCTTGATGCAAGAGGGTAAGGTTGTGGATTATGGATCTCGGCAGTTGAAGACTCATGAATAGAACTATCCAACACATGACTTAGAGTTGGTAGCTGTGATTTTTGTCTTGAAGGCATGGCGGCACTATCTTTATGGTGAGCATTTTGAGATTTTCTTGGATCATAAGAGTTTAAAGTACTTATTTTCTTAGAAGGATTTAAACCTATGGCAACGACGATGGATAGAGTTTATGGAGGACTACGATTTTAATTTGCAGTATCACCCGGGAAAGGCCAATGTTGTGGTTGACGCTCTCAGTAGAAGATCTCATGGTTCCTTAGCTTTTGTTGCTGTGCGAGAGTGGGACATGCTTCAGGTGATTGTGGAGTTTGATTTGTGTCTCGGAGAGACAGAGGAGGGTGCGACTTTATTTTCAGTGCTTTCACGACCCATGTTGATTGCTTGTATTCTAGAAGCTCAACAGGCAGATCAGGAGACTCAGATGTTGCGGGATCGTGTGGCCAGTAAAAAGGATACTAAGGAATGGGTTGTGAGTCCAGATCAGAGTTTGAGATTTGCTGCGATAATATTTGTGCCAGAGTCGTGCTGTGATGAGGTGTTACGTGATTTTACCATTCTCGTCTTGTAGTGCACCCAGAAGGCACTAAGATGTACCATAATTTGTGCCAACAATTTTGGTGAAAGAAAATAAAGAGGGATGTAGTTCAGTTTATTTCTCAATACCTAACTTGTCAACAAGTGAAAGTAGAACATCAGAGATCAGCAGGGTTGCTTCAGTCGCTACCAGTGTCAGAATGGAAGTGGGAAAATGTCACGATGAATTTTGTAACGGGACTTCCTAGATCGCCTAAGGGGTATGATGCTATTTGGGTTATAGTTGACAGACTGACGAAGTCTACACACTTTCTTCCAATACGTGTGAAGGATTTCGTAGATAAGTTGAGTAAGTTGTATGCCAGTGAGATTGTCCGGTTATATGGAGTGCCAATGTCTATTATTTCCGATCGAAACTTACGTTTCACGTTACGTTTTTAGCAGAGTCTTCAGTCGACTTTGGGGATGAATTTATTTTTTAGTACTTCTTTTTATCCATAGACGGACAGTCAGTCCGAACGGACTATATAGATTTTGGAGGATATGCTTAGAGCTTTTGTAATAAATTTTTGGGGTTCATGGGAGAATTATTTGCCATTAACAGAGTTTGCATATAATAATAGTTATCTGTCTAGTATTAGGATGGCATCTTTCGAGGCCTTGTATGGCAGGCCATGTAGGTCGCCAGTATGTTGGACAGATGTGGAAAAAGCAGCAGTTTTGTGACCTTACTTGGTGCGGGAGACAACAGAAAAGATTACCATGATTCGCCAACGTTTGGTGATGGCTAGAGTCATCAGAAGAATTACGCGAATAAAAGGAGAAGGCCTTTGGAGTTCGGGATGGGAGACCATATGTACTTGAAGGTTTCTCTACGTCGAGGTTTAATGAGGTTTGGCCATAGCGAAAAGATGTCGCCGCGCTTTATTGGGATGTTTGAGATCCTTGATAGGATTGGAGATGTGGCATACCGTTTAGCATTGCCTCATCAGTTATCTATAGTACACAATGTGTTTTATGTTTTTATACTTTGAAAGTACGAGGCCGACCCATCACATGTTCTCGATTGGGTCGAGTTACGGGTGGATAAGGATATTTTTTTGAGGAACGACCCATGAGGATTTTAGACACGAAAGAACAAGTGTTGAGAGGGAGAACAATTGCATACGTCAAGGCTTTGTAACTTTATTACGGGGTTGAGGAGGCTACATGAGAGCTTGAGTTCGAAGTCCGTGCTAAGTACCCGGAGTTGTTTTCTCTTTGACTGCGTAGTGAATTTTGAGGGCGAAATTCCTTAAAGGGGGAAGAGTTGTGAGGTTTGGTCCCATTTTATTTTTGTAATATACTTTATTAACGTGTTATATATTAAATGTGGATGTTATAAAATAGTTTGTTTTATGAGATGTGTGCATGTGAAAGCTTATAAATGCATAATAGGAGTAATTCTGGACTATTTGGGCTTAATGGTGCAAAGTTGTAAATTTTTCTGGGCGGGACCGAACAATCGGTCTGTCGGGGGTTAAGTGTGCGAAGGACAAACCTTAAACATTGATTTTTGGTCCAAAGCTTATGTTACAAGCTTCTCATACTTCTCTCTAAAAGAAAGGTTCAAACCCTATCCTTCTCTATAGCGTTTGGCTTACTCTGGGTATGGTTTTTGGCATTACGAGCGTAGAACGATGTTATGCACGTCGAGAGCTTCACATCCACCCAAACAGAATCTTATTTCAGCGACGTTGATTTTTCGCAAAAAGTTAAAGTGTTGAGTTTTTAACTCTCTACAGTAGGATTTTAAATTATCTTGCTTTAAAATAGTGCTATATGTGATTATACGTATTTTTATCGTGTTTAAATGCTAAAAATGTTGAGTTTTGAGGTTAACCCTTGTTTGGTTGATTTAAAAGCATGTTTTGAGTTTTGGATATTTATTACAAAGTTGGTAGATGCGTGTATGTGTAGTTTTCATAAATATATGCTTTAAAAATCAAAGGAAATGATATGAATGTTATAAAAACATGGATTGGGGTGTTTGGAGCTAACCATCGGGGTGGAGCATGGGTTTTAAATTGATTGGTTGAATTAAGAGTAGCTTTGTGCGAAATATAATTTTATTACATGATTTTAGATGAGTTGGCTGTGTTTTTTGATTTGAATTAATGGTTAAACTGTGTGCCTTTAATGATTGTGTGAATATACCGTAACAATATGATGAATGTGGGTCTTAATTGCTCATCGGTGAAAGTTTAAAAATTTGCACAAATAAGTGCTTCGCTCCTTTAGATTAATTCCCGTAAATAAAGTGGTTGTCCCAATGGGAGGCGATTGTTGTTGTGGTAAGGTATAGAACTCGTTATTGCCTAGGCGGCCATTGGATGCCTCAGATCTAGGTCAATAGATGAGAGTCTATATTTGCTACCATTGTCCCTGATGCGACAATGTCCGTATGTGTAAATCATTGTGCTCGTGTAAACGTTTTGGGTGTGGAAGCTTTGTTGGAAAACTAAAGACTTTGATGTTGTTTTCTCAAATTGGAGAACGTTGTTGGGTTATGTGAACAATTATAGTTTTGAAAAGAAAAATTATTTTTTTAAAAAACTTGTGTGAGTGTTCATATAACTAATAATTACATGTTATTCTTTTTAAACATGCTAGTCTATTCCTATTGAATTTCGGTTCACGTTATTGGATTCAAACATTTTCAGGTGATCCGAATAACTTGGCTTAATGTGAAGTAGTATGAAGAAGGGTGGTTGATCAAAGAAAACTTTTAGTTTTCTCTTTTTGGTTGTATGAATCATATAATCATTATTTCGTTTTGTTTTGAACATGAAGGAATTTATTTTGTAAGCCTTTAAGCTATGGAATTGATGCATGTATGCTTGTACGTGTAAGAGAAATTTTGGAATGGTTGAACTTATTGTTTTGTAGGTGAAATGGGTTTTTGGGTTGTATGATTTCAATGTTATTCAAATGGTTTTCGGTTGGGTTGTTGTTTAAAATTCGACTTGTGTGCCTTGAGGGAACTTTTGGATCGAACTTTAGTTATTCTAAAGGTTGTTTCTTTTGCCTAAAATGTTATAAAATAGTATGAAAATATTATAAGTGTTGAGTATCAAGTTTTGAATTTAAAAATGGGTCAAGAGTCTGACATATCGATCTTTTGCACCTCCCGGTTGTTTTGACAAGTGTGAAAGGAACAATGTACTGTTAAAGACCGATCAATCAATTTTTTCACCGATCGATCGGTCTGGATAGATTTAAAAAATTTTATTGTTTTATTTTAAAAACTTAGCTCTTGGGGACGCCGATTTTACTCTTTTAAGCTCTTCTTTTATTTTTAATAAAACCCTCGTTTGTGCTTCTTTAAAAAGTTTTAAATCTGTTATCTATTTATATTTTAAATTGTTTTGATTTTTCAGAACGATTTTTCTTAGATGGTTTGCGTGGCTTGGATTTGGGGGCATAACAGTGACTATGGGGAACTACACCACCATTGCATTGGGACCATCCAAGTTCTTTGTCTTTTTTTTTTTTTTTTTTTTTAAAGTAACAATTAATGTTACAGCAATCAAATTTTATCAAATATTAGTAATAAGGGTGTAAAAAATGCCCAGCCTAGCCATGGCCTAGCCAGGGCTTGGGCAGGCTTTGAGCCACCCACGGGCTCCGGGCCATTTTTACACCCTTAATTAGTGATACTATATACGTAGAATTCAATCAAAAACAAATAACAAAAATCGTATTTTAACTATTTATTTGCACGGGAATACACAATATTTTTGGATTCCACAATACTTATGGATTTCAGTGCAAATGAATGGCTAAAATCCAATTAATATGGATTATGTGGTTGAATTTTTGTGTTCAAAATATTTTTTACTAAACTATTTTTTTGTGTTCCACATGGCAAGTGTTTATGTTGTGCTGTCCAATGCATTCCTAAATGTTGGATCAAATTCAGAAATTACGGGGCCTCCAAGTTCGGACACGAACACTATCTCTAAACATCATAATTAATTATTAAAAAGACTATTTTTCACTTCGAACAACAAAAACAAAAAAAAAAAATACTTTTACTTAACCAATTCCAAAAAATAAATAGTATTTACCAAACAAATTATTTTCAATTCACACATACTTTTTAGTTAAAAATAAAAAAAAATTAAATTAAATTTTAAACTAATTACCAATTAAAACCAAAGTCTCAAATTCAAGTCAACCAGGAATCAAATTATTAGTCTAACAATTCCAATGCTCAAAAAGCATAGAAAGAGAGAGAGAACTAGAGAGAAGAGGCAGGGACATCGAAACTCAATAGAAATATAAAAATATTAAAGTGTTCAAATTATTTTATTAAATTAATTTATCACGTAATATGACAAAATTAGAACCCTAAACTCTTATTTACATTCAATGCTTGGAATTGTGCCACATCGTGCAATGGATTAATTTGTTAAAATAATTTGAATAGCATAAGCATTTTCACTGCAAAAATTAAAGAAGGAAATGAAATTTTAACAAACAATAGCAACAAGTTTGTTGTTCCAATTCACAATAACCTGTAATTACCAGTCTAAATCCCTTCTGCTCTTCTTCTTCTGCAAGAACCACTTCCCACCATGCTTCCTCTTAAGAATCCAAGCAAATATCAGTTCATCATTTTTTTTTTGGACATTATAATCCCCCCAAAACCTCCAAGATAGCACACTATATTTTAACACTCATCCACACAAAACCACTTCTCTTCCATTGTCGTCTCCTTCATCAGGGAATTTAATTTTCAATAATGCTACAGTAATCATGCTTTGGTAATTACATTTGAGTATCACTTTACGTGATATCTCATACGTGACGCTTATAAATATATGATGGGTTTATAAAATAAAATAAGCACCACAAATGATATGTCATGTAATAGAGTACTCAAATTTTAATAACTAAATATGGTCGCGGTAACATTACTTGTCAGTTTATTTGACTCACTCAACCTGAATTCTCTTCTGCTACTTTCTCTTCCTCATGTGTTTGAAGTTTTGGAGTCTCTTCAGCTTGTTTCTCTTGTAGTACTATTTTCTTATCTTCAGGTTTTTGTGTCTCCATAACTGTTTCCTCTGCTTTGGCCTCGACCAGTGCTTCGACAACTTTTTTTGGTATCTGATCAACTTGATTTTCTTCGGCTCTTTCAGATTCATGAGGATTCATTTCAGAAACATCAGTAGGTTCTTGATTAATAGGTAATGGGTCTTCTTGTTTCACAGGATCTGATGGCATCTTATCATGTTCAGTTGAGTCCTTCCCATCATTCTGCGAAAAAAAAAAACACAAAAAAACAAAACAACAAAAAGACACCAAACACATTGTTTGAAAATGGATCCAGAAGGCCAGAAAGGAACCTAAATTAAGATGAAGAAGAATAGCTAGCTCTAGGTATTACAAAATCCAACTACAGAGCTAATCACAAAAATGATCTCAACCGTTCAGATTATGTGGAACCTACGTGCATTAAGGGTCTCATGAGCTTAAGAAAGGTTGACTTGAGATCCTTTTTTGTAATTGATTTTCTAATTAATTTCGTGTTCGTCGAACAACGGATTGGACGAGACATAAGGGAACATTAATCCCTATTATGTGAATAAAAAAATAAATGAAAAAAAAGGGGAGGCAATTAATGTTATCCAAACTTAGCATGGCCAGTACATAATATGATTTTACGCTAAAATTTATATTTTTATGTATTTATTATTTATCAAATATATAAACAATTATTTGAAAACGATAAAAAAATATGCAGCACATAGCTAATTATTTAATATATATATATATATATTAAATATTTACAAATATATTTAGTGCGTATAAATTATTTTTTAAAGAATTCAAAATATTACTTTTCCGACAAAATTCATCAAACAAGGGTCATAGATCCAAGAAGTATAATCCAAGTATAATAGAACAACTGAAAAACTATTTGATATTATAAATTAAATTTTAATTAAAACAAGTTTTAAAACTATCGACACAATTTTAATTGCAACTAAAAGTGTGGTAAATTATACTTAGAATCCTAAATTTAATGGTAATTACACTATCGTCCCATTTACTTTTTAAAGTATCACTGCATTCTTTGTCATCCTTTGTCAGTTAACACTATTAACGGCCTAATAAATTTACTATATTTTCATAAAGCGTGTTTTAATTAAAAAAATCCTAAATGTAATGGTAATTACACTATCCCCCCTTTACTCTTTTTTGATATTTTTATTTAAATTTTTTACTTTCTTAGTTACTTGTGATGAAATAATTTTAAAAAGTATACTTGATAGTGCCAAATTTTAAAAAAATTCAATAAAGACGAAAAAATTAAAAAAAAGTTAAAAAGCCTATTAAAGTTGGCTTTTTTCATCTTATATGAACTTTTTTGGGTTTTGATCAAAAAAGTTTACTTTTCGGTTTACTCATGACGGAATGAATCTAGAAATTACACTCATTTGGATTAATACTAAAAAACATTTATTAAAAACAAAAAAAATTGTAAAAAAAAAATTAATCCAAACACAAGTTAAATATTTTGATTTAACTTTTTGACTTGTTTTTTTTTTTTTTTGTGTCAAATGGGCTATGTTAATTTTATTTTGTAGTTTTAACTAAAAAATCAAAAAATTAAGAGTTGCCAAATGGGCCTGTAATGAGTGTGCAACAGTTGTTGCCGATCATCTTAAAAGATGTCGACGGAAAATTATTGAATATTTGGAAGTATTAGGTGAAATTTTTGATATATAATTAATATTAATGAACACAAAGTGAGCAATTTTTCGTCTCTTAGTTACCTAATAAGAATAAGTATTATTGTCCTATCTGAAGCATTTTTTTCTATATAATTAAAAAAACCTTTTTCTATATAATTAAAAAAACTACTTAAGCAATTATATATGATGCTTCAAAATTTCTGAATAATTACTCTTAACTAAAATATATGAATGATCAGCGCCAGCTAGATAAATTATCAACCGGTGCCAACCAACCAAACACGTCTTGACATTGTACTCTGGAAGAGTCAATTTCTGCAATAAAAATCTAACGTCCAAGAAGAACGACAATTAAATAAAACAAAATAAATGCTTCCAGACAAATCCACAGTTAGTAAATTAACGTTCACAAAATCCAGATCTGGGAACCAAAACATTGTGGCATGTTCATGTAATGTTATTATTTAATTTTGTAGCAAAAAAACAAAAAAACAAAAAAAATTATTAAATACTTTTAAAGTACCATTTGTCATTGTCTACGTGTATGGTATTTGGCAAAGTTACTGCTAGTAGCTTTTATTTTCTTGTTACTAATTTTAGATATAAGCTACAATATTTTTTAAATATCTACAATTTCTGCTATAAATTATAACTACATTTTTTTCTGTTCCAGTTACAAGTTACAATTTTCACCAATTATTCGCAGTTTTTACTACAAGTTACAATTTATAAATTATTAATTTTAGCAATATCAAACACTACGGCGGTACTCTAGCAAATAAAAATATGTGATGCACACTAAATGGGTCATTTTTGGTCTTCTAATTACCCAACAAAAGTGGGCTCATATTATTTCATGCAGAGTGCTTTTCGCTATATAATTAGATAAAAGTACTACATAAACAATGACATATCATGCTTTCAGGGCTTTCGAATAATTACTCCAAAAAACACTCAATGTGAAATAATATTAATTCACTTTTGCTCAGTAAAAAGTAGGAGACAAAGGTGGCTCACTTACTGTAGATCGTACATTTTTATTTGCTGAGAGTATAACGTGAACAACGCCGCATAGTACTCCAAAAGTATCTAATAATTTTTCGAATTAAATTTTATTGAAGAAAGAAGCACAAGCCTAAACCCTGCCAAGACCAATAGGTTGAGCTCCGGCTAAGGCCCAAGCTTAGGCTCAAATAGACTTGGACCTTAGACAAACTTAGGCCAGACGGTTATAATAACGAGTCTCGAGCATTTCATGAGTTTCGAACCCAA
>JAULJZ010052414.1:0-13951 GCA_032270985.1 Heliamphora pulchella
AGGGGTTGGGGGGGGTGGTTCTGCACCTTGAATTGAATTCTTCAAACTATATATCCCGAATATATCTATTATAGATGTCGATTTTGACGCTCGTCAAAATCTGTCACATTCAAACCAACATGGCGAGCACCTTCACACCAAAGATGCCCACATTCATTGGAGGTGCCCATTGTGATACCACATCTCCTTCTGCTCATGTAAAGTCATAAAGATTACAATCACTAACCAAACCTAGAATAAAAAAAAGACACCTCATTTGAGGTGCACTCCTTTCCCGTGTGTCAACCGTCTCAATCTACCAAAGTTTCCATGTGAACATGCAGCAACTATTGCCTTTTGTATTGTCAGAATCCTACGCACAATCCAATTTGCTCACCCACGCAGTAGTACAAACATGTCGCTTGTGCATACTCGTATTCCTAGTACATTTCGCAACTCCATGTTCACCCATTCACTTTGCTTGCATATATTGCCTACTTATGCTACCTGTCTAATGTTTAACAACAGTTTCACATGTCACATTACTCCTCACAAGCATGAACGACAATCATTTGTTCAATCCGAAACAACTCGATCTAATTTTACTCAGCCTATAACTAGAATCCTTATTGCGTCTGCGTATGGCTAGTCTATCATCGTTGATTGAACCAAATTGCTTTCAAACACCTTTGACCACCCTGATCAAACCCTATTTGTCCGAACTCAATAGTCCATTTAGAATATGACAATTCTGAATGACCGTTGAAAAGCATCTAAAACCTTAGAGAAACACCTTTTCCTTGAACTTTAAGTGTCTCTAACCTTAGAAAAACACCTCCGCCTTGAATATTCTTGTTAATTTAAGCACTAATATAGCTTGAAATTCTCAACCGTTGATAGTACAAAACTTGTACGCCCGACCAGTGCCTGAAGTAATCTCGCACCAGCAATTGAACCCTTCTACAAACATTTTTTTTTGTCTCCAATTGCATGCAAAGAAACAAAAAACAGAAACAAAAAAATACACATTTGTTGTGCTTTGCTTTTTCTACAGTGATGTCAAGCCTTAATTGACACTCAGACTAGTGCTTCTCCACCGAATCGCTTCTGCTGCAACGACAAGTAGCAATATTTTTTTTTTCTTCTCTCCAGTCAGCCATTGAGATCTGTTTTTTTTTTTTTTTTTTTGATTTTCAAACGAGATCAAAATAATTCTGCTTGTTCTTCATAGTGTACCATGTGCTATGTTCTGTTATTATTATATTTTTTTTGTAGGAATATGTAGAGGCATGTTAAACTTTTAGATTTCTGACATCTTGGGTTTTCTACAATTTTTTTATCTTTGGATTTATTGTGATTTCTTTGTTTTGCAGCACCAGTGGATTTCATGCGCCATATTGTTTTGCAGCAATTTTGATCGTTCGCCCACCCTATTAGGCTGAGATTTGAGTATGAAAATTTCCTTCCTTAGACGTTAACTGTTAAAAGATAATTAATAGTCACTCATAAGACTTATCAACAAGATTCACGTTATGAATTTGTTAAAATTGGGAAAATTCAGATTCGTTTGGCTCAAATCCATAGCTACCATTTTGAAATTTTGCCCACAATCTTGGACCTCTAGAGATTTTGGATTGATTTCAGCATCCAAATGAATAATTGTCTAGCCGGTGGCAACTCTAGGAATTTTTATCATTAGTGTCATTAGTAACTTAAATTCAATAATTTTATGGTATATAATAATATTCATCGCATATTTTCAATAAATTTCTATATTAATTTGAACTTTTTAAAAAAATTAACTAGATTCATTTTTATTTTTCAGTGATGACATATAATTTTTTTTTAAAAATTATACATAATAATTTTTATTTTTTTTTCATCCAGTGGATTCGCTTGACACCACAACATAAGCTATGGCGTCGCTAGTGTGTCCAACCACCATTGTTGGACTTTATCTCAACTTGAAGCCACCAAGTTTGAATGATTTGCTCTAAGACACTTTTTAGAGAGCAAAAGTTTAAAGAGAAAGTTCGAGAGAGAGTTTGTGAGAGTTGAAATAATTGTTTTGTATTTGCGTTTGTATTTGCTTCTCATCCCCATTTGTTTTGTGTTTTGTAAGCAATTTGTGGGACCAAGTATATTTGTCAATTTGTTCATTTATGTTTGTATTTTAGGTCCTCTTGGCACAATAATTGGTACAAAAGCCATTGTTTAAAGATTTTTTTTTTGCTCTCTACCCATATTTTGAAGTGGCAAAAAATTACTTTTGAAGATATCAAAAGCTTCATCTCGTCAATAAAATTTTAACGGTATATTATTAGTAAAAAATGGAGGTGAAACGCGCTTGTACGCGCCAATTAAGTCCCTATGCATATTACTGATGCGCCAAGCGCGCCCCATGCACATTCCTCACCCAAATTACAATTCCAATCCAGATTCGATAAGATTACCCGTGCCCCAACCTGTTGCTCCCCATCCGACCCACCTCTAGTCCAAGTTTTATGTTACCCGTGCGTCAACCAATTTTGAGCACCTAATTCAGGCACCCAACTACTATATTGGGTAGAAGTACCACATGCATGAACAATTGCAAAATTTTAATTTAAAAAGAGAGAATTGTTCTCATAAATTTTTAAAAAGACATATATTGCATTTATTTTAAAAATCTTAGAGGATAAACCTTTATAATTTTAAAATTTTTGAACTAATAGTACTATAATGGTTAGTTTTTTCAAAATTTCAAGAAAACAGCTGTGCTTATCTGCCCTCATTGAATTCATCTATGACCATGTAAATTTGCGACAAAATACTTTGAAAGCACTGAATAAGCACGGAATAATTACTCTTCCGCCATTTGTTCTAAGCTATACTTTTCCTAAACTAGCAGTTCTTTGTCTTCTTTGATAAGGTAACTACATATATCCGACCATTCCTTATGGCATTGATCATTTACGGTTTTTCCTTCCCACTCTTTGAATGCCGCTTTTACCTTTTTTACAAGTGTGCTTCAATGCCGATGTGTTTAGAATTCTTGCATGAAAATGGAATCATCCCCCTTCGTGTGTTTCTTTCGCTACAGATTGACCACCGGTTCATTAATAAGATAGCCCATCAGTGCTCCACTTATTGTCAGCTCAGCTGGATTGATTTGACCGGTCAAACCAATTTAATTCGGTCCATTTTTGTGTGTTTTGTGGCCCATTCAACCTTATTTTGTCAAAGTTTTGATTGGGCCAAAATCATTCCCAATGTTTTTGATCGTTCTAGATCCCACCGTGAAATCAGATTTTCTCAATTACACTTCTCAATTGCTGTTTGGTCCTTTTGGATCATAGAAATAGTTGTTTCAATTGTTTTAAGCATCAAATCTTGATTGTGGTAGTGCCCCGAAAAACTTCGATGGTGGAATTTATTGAACGAAAGAAGTCACGAGCTTCAAGTAATTATGTGCTAAGAATAATGTGTCTACTGCAAAATTTAAAGTTAAAAAATTAACTAACAATTTTGGTATGGTGAATGTTTAAGGCATCAAATCTTGATTGTGGTAGCTCCCGAGAAACTTTGATGCCGAATTTATTGAGTGAAAAAAGTCACAAGCTTTAAGTAATTACGTGCGAAAGATAATAGTGTTTAACGCAAAATTTAAATTTAAAAAATTGACAATTTTGTTACGGTGAACGTTTTGATCCAACAAGAGTTAAAATTGTCTTGAAAATAACAATTTTTTGCTTAAAGTGATTTTAAGCAAAAAATTCTGCTTAAGTTAGGTGGTCAAATGAGACGAATGGGGTATTTGGAATTGTTGAAACTATTAATTTTTATATTGTAACTTGTAACAGAAGTTGTGAGTAGTTGATAAATATTGTAGCTTGTAACTTGTAATTAAAATAAAAAATAATTATTATTATTATTATAAATTGTAACAGAAATTATGAATATTTGAAAAAAATTATAATTTATAATTAAATTTAATAACAAAAAAATTAGAAGCTGGTAAAAGAAGTTCTACCAAACACCCCCCAATGTCATCAATTAAAAAAAAACTAATTCTATTCTCAAATAGTAAAAAAGTCAAGTAATTATTTTAAACACAGAACTTATAAATAAAAAATGAATGCATATTAGACATTTTAAATAAATAAAAAAATTTAAAAAGACGAAGAAAAAGGTTAAAAAAAATATTATCACACAATCTTAAAAATTATTATTCCAAAATAATCTATTTTTTTGTGTAATATAGATTTTTAAAACCTTGCAAACGAGCTTTTGAATTGTTGAAGGGGCAAATGCATGATTTCTCGAATTAAGCAACATCTCACCTGGAATTAGAGTTTCTTCATCAATTCGATCATAAATCGAGAAAGAGAATCGCCACTGATTCAAACTTTTTTCAGTGGACCTGATCCGGTGCAGGAAGCCCCAAACTCTTGATTGCCGTGAACCCCCCATCCACCACCAGATTATGGCCGCTCACGTACTTGGCATCATCGGACGCCAGGTAAACCGCGGCGTTGGCCACATCGCGGGGCTCACAATGCGCTCCCTGTAACGCACCAGCATTATGTACCATGTCGATGAGCCGCTGGGGATCGACTCCCGGGAAGAACACGCGCATTTCTTCCATCACGAAGGCGGTCGGAATGGCGAACGGAGAAATACAGTTGACACGGATTCCGTGCCTGCAAAGCTCCGACGAAACCGACTTGACAATGCCGATCACGGCGGATTTGGAAACTGAATAAGTGTGTTGCGCGAGGCCGCCCATCATCCCTGTAACCAAACAACAAAATTTCTCATTTGTTTTCGTTAGAATGGGGGAAACGCTTTCATGTCTAAAGAACTTGAAAGGAAATCGTTATAATTACAAAATAATTTCAATACCCAAAAATAATAATTTTAACTTTTAAGAAATTTAACTTTTTAAAAATATATATATTAAGTTGTAGGGAATAATTTTTATAGAGTAGTTTTTTTATTTATTTTGTTAAAATATTTAATATGCTCTTTGTTTTTACTTTAATGTTATAGTACTTGAGATAATGACACGATTTTTAAAAATTTTAAGAATAAAGTTAACTTTTAATTGAGAATATTATATTCGTTTTATTCAAAAAAAAAATTAAACGTTTGAGATATTTGTAAGCTTTTTTTACAAAAAAAAAAAAAAATTAACAAAATTTAGTAAACTTTTTAAACATACCAAACCCTATTAACTTAAAAAGTGACAATTTTTTTAAAAAAATAACTTCTTAAATATACCAAACAAAAACTTAATTTGATATAAAAAGCTTTAAAATTAAAAAGACTTATCACAGAAGTATCTTTTTGAAGTCACTAATAAATTATTAAAGTATCTACTTTATTTTTTTTGAGAGCTCCACACAAGTTCCATTAAAATAAGTTATATAAAATTTAATTTATTAACTTATTTTAATTATTTTTGTTTATATTTTAATTAAAAATTTTATTTTTTTAACTCATTTTAATAAAAAAGAATTCAAAATATAGTAATTTAACTAAATAGAAAAAACAGTTCCCTAAAAAAATATAAACTAAAAAAAATAAACAAATAAACAATTATATAATGTTCTTTATAAAATAAAATTAAAAAATAAAAAACTTGCCTGTAACACTTGCATATGATGGAGCCAGTTCTCTGCGGGATCATCACTCGCGATGCGTGCTTGATACCCGCGATGACGCCCCGAACGTTGATCGCCATGACTCGGTCAAACGCCGCGAGATCAAGATCGGCTATGCTTGGAGGCGTGCGGCAGGCGATTCCAGCATTATTGTACATGATGTTGAGCCGACCGTGCTTGGAGACGGTGAAATCGACGGCGCCGGAGACGTCGGATTCTTTGCTAACATCGCAGGCGACGAAGGCGGCGCTCCGCCCTAGTTGTGCGGCGGTGTCTTGGCCGAGGTCGCGGTTGATATCGGCGATCACGACTTTGGCGCCGTGGTCGACGAATCTGATCGCAGTTTCTTTTCCAATGCCAGTTGCTGCTCCGGTGATCAATGCTACCTTGCCTTCTAGTTTTCTGTGTCACAAAAAATAGATTTGTGATTTGTCGTGGAAATCTCCATCAAAATGCAAAGGTTAAAATAGATCGGAAAGCAAAAAGGATTTCTGAATTGGATCATTAAAAAATGTCCCGGTAGGGGGTGCTTTTTGAATTTTAGTAAAAAAGTTCAGCTTAAATTGATTTTAAATTAAAAAAAATTAAGTCAAAAAAGTTAATATAATTTTTATAAATTTAGTTTTATATAATTTTATATTTAATATGGACCTTATTTAATAAATTTGATGACTTTATTTTAAAAATATAATTTTTCTTAAAAATATATATATATGTATAATAAAATTTATAATATTTTTAAAAAATATATAAAATTGTGTTATATAAAAAAAATAAAAAAGTTGAAAGCCTATAAATTTTCAAACGAGTCTTTTTAATTTTTTTTTACTTTAAACTAAAAACAAAAGGCTTAATTTTAATCACTTTACCATTCCTTTTGACCCGATACTTTTTTTTTTTTAATCAACGAAGACTCAATACTTGTGCAAATTCAAAGAGAATGGTCAAGCTCATGAAATGGGGAGAATATTGATTTTGTATCGGTTATAGAATGAAGTAAAAGTTATATGTAGTTATTGAATTATGAGTTTTTTTAAAAAAATAGCAAATATTATACAAATTTATTATTTACTAATTGATAAAACAATCATATATATTATCTGTTGATGTTGATGCTCAATTTAAGAATGGGCCTTCACAGTACTTTAAATACCAGAAAAGAGTACACAACCATTAAAAGGAGCATTAGTCGAGATTCCAACACAACCTCTTCGAGGGCCAAGTTAAGTTTTCGATAAAGTAAACCTCAAGATAAAAAAAAACCGTTAGAGAATCATAATAGAATCGTCCTTGCATTATCCGTCTGTGACCTATTTATACACTGATGAGGACACGTGGCCAACGAACCACGTGAAGATTGTTACGTTGAATTTTTTAGAATTTCTAAAATATCGTACGCGCAGTGACAAGCATGCGCGTTCCTGGTCGGCCTATAGGCTGATCAGCCAGGTAAATATAATGTACTGACCAGCAGCCATGCTAGTTTTCTTTGATCAATCGAGGTCGTCCCAACAACCCGGGGCTTTGTGGTCAAAACAATATTTGGGCCGTGTTTTTTAATGGATCAAGTTTTGACCGGGCCATGTCATATAATTTCCTATCAATCTCCGGTAATTAAAAAAAAAATGCCTTGCCTGTGTTAGAGTTTTCAATAGCATGGTGGTGTCGGGAATCGGAGGTCGCCTATCGTGTCTCACTTTGATCGTTTAAATTCCTTATTTTTATAAAGCCCAATGTACAAATAATTCATGCAAAAAAAAATTAATTTGATCAAATATTATTAATGATATGAACAAATTATATGTCTTAAAAATTGAAAGGTGCAATCCATTTATTGTTTATTTTTTATTAAGATAAATATAATTTATTATGGTACTTAACCATATTTAATCAAAATATATTTTTATGTAAATGGTTTATACACAAAAATTTTAACAAACAATTTGATTAAAATAGAACTCAGACCTGAAACTTCATAGCGAGTAAACATGTGAGGGCAAGGGACTAGAGCCGGTTGTGAGATTTTGAGGTTTAAAACGAGTTTCAATATAAGTTCTAAAAATTTTTAAGATAAATTTAAAAATTAATTATAAAAATTTAAGTGAACAAAATATGTTTATAGTTGTGTTCTAACAAAATTTAATTTACAAAAAAAATTAAATATAACATAATACCATTTATACATCAAGTTTTTAACTTATATATTATAAGCTTTTTAATAATGAAATATTAAATTATTTAGTATTTTTTGTTTAACTACAATTGCTAAAATTAGAATTAATATTCCATGATTAAAAAGTTCTGATTTAAGTAAATTTTGATCATAACTCTTATTATTTTATATTCTATTTGTATTATTTAACATTTTAAATATTTGAATTAATTTTAAATTATAAAAAAATTTCGATGGCTTAAAATAACTTTAAAATTATTACAACTTTAAAAAAATTAAACTAAAAATAAGTAAGAAAGGCTTGAACAAGAAATCAAAAACTTACATATAAAAATAACTATTACTTGTAATCCATCTAAAAACATCAACATGGAAAAAAATTTCAATATATTTATAGGAAATTTAAATCCAAATTAAATCTAAATTTTAATAAAAAATTGAGAGTCCTAGACCGCAACTTTGCTCCCTGCCCAGGGCCGGCCCAACAAGGGACTTGGGAGTTGTTTCCGTTAAAATATGGCAAATCCATCGAATGCAACCATCCCCTTAAGGCCAAATGACAGACAATCAAAACCTTCCTGCCCTTGTTTGCATAAACAAAGAATGAAAAAGAGAACAAGAAAAACAAAAACAAAAAAAAAAACAAAGAAATACTCTCTTTGACTGATTAAATATGATTGGTTTTTGTGTACTTAAAATTATTCATTTAAGAAGAAGAGTAAAAATGTCGGTGACAGACCTAGTTTGGGTTAGCTGTTTGTTTGTTTGTTTTATTTTTTTTTTATTTTTAAAAAAAATATTATTTTATTAAATTTTTACATTTTGCAAATTTTTCACATCGGACAAGTTGAAAAAATAATTTATTATTATAAAATATAAAAGAAATTATCAAAGAAAATTAAATCAGCTTTTTTTTTTGTTTATCTGTCTGTGGAAGATTCTTTGATCCTCTTGTTGAGAAAAATTGAAACACTAAAAAAATAACTGCAAAAAATTCAGAAAAAAATAAAAAAGTAGAACTCTGATATATATATATATATATATATTTGTGTGTGATATCGCCCAAACTAGGCTTCATTAATCCGTATCCCTCGCTAATAGATTGCAAGATTCTGATAGGAAGTCGGAATCAAATCTCTGAAAATCGTATCCCATATTTTCAACCGAAATAGAAATTTGATTGATTCTACCTGAAACAATTAATTAAGAATTGTTTGTATATGAGAACAATGAATCCAGAATTACATTTTCCTTCCTCTTAAAATTTAGCAATCAAATCTAAAAACGAGAGAAATCAATAGCAAAAAGAACGAACAGAGAGAGAGAGATGAAGACACACCTGGCAGTGGCGATTTGAGACTGGGTGGAGAGTAGTTTGTGGAGAAGAGATCTTGGAATGGAGATGCTTCTGCTGATTTAAAAGAGCTTGTGAGATCCATATCAATAATTTCTCAAAGAAGATAAAAAGGAAACGAAGCGTCTTCGTATTGTTAAGAAGAAAAGAGAGAGAAAATAAACCAACCCTGATCCAGTCTTCAACATACTTCTTACCAGGAAGATTCCAGATTATATCTATAAGAGGGGGAAGAGGGTGGAGAGAGAGAGAGAGAGAGAGAGAGAGAGAGTAAGAGAGAATCTCTTTGGGGGGACTTTACTGAGGAGAGCGAAAGCCTCAGGCACTAAACTTAATGGGCATGTTTGTTCTGTGCGATACAAACATGGAATCGGGTTAATAATTCTGTATTTTATGTTTAATTATAATAAATTAAATTGAATATATTATTTAAGGTGAATTGTAAATCTTATAAATATGAAATAATTTTATTTTAAGAGGAGGGATAGAATTGACAATTCAATTCATGCTCAAATATTAAAAAAAGTTTTATTATTATTTTCTTAGAATAATATTATATATTTTTTAATTAAAAAAAGTTTATTATTATTAGTTTTAGAAAAATAATTTATTTTTTATTTATAAAAAACAGTTTATTATTTTTTTAAAAAAAAAAACTGTTCGTTGTTTTTTTTAAAGTAATCTGTTTATTATTATTTTTTTTAAAAATGTTTTTTATTATTTCTTATTTTAAAGTATGTTTTTTAATTATTTTAAAAACTGTTTTTTAATTATTTTTAAAACTTTTTTTTATATATGTTTTATTTTAAAAACTGTTTTTTAAGAAACTTTCTTTCTTTGTATTTTTCTTTTATTGAAAAAAATCTGTTTTATTTTTTTATTATTTTTAAACTGTTTTGTTATATATTTTTCTAAACCGCTTATTTATTTTTTTTAACTATTTTTTGTTTTTCTTTTATTTTAAAAATTATTTATTTTTCTTGTTTCTTTAAAAACTATTTTCTATATGTTTTTCTATTTTAAGAATTATTTACTTTTTACTTTGGCTCATGTTAATTTGATTACAATTGTGTAGCGTATTATTGTTATTTATGCATAACTATAAAACTTATTTTCTAGTTTGCAAACAAAAAATTAGATATTATAATTTTTAATGTCCCATGAAATAACTAAACATGAGAATAGATAAAAAGAGGAATTAACAATACGTTGGATACATTATCCTATGATTATTAGTGAGGAGATATTAAATACATCCTAATCTTTTCTTTCAAAACAAACATGGCCAATGGATAAGTACTATTGTTGGGGATTAAGAAGGGCAAGAGGGCGCGGCGGGGGGTTGTGGAAGAGTTTTTTAATTTTCGTTCTCTATTTAATTTGGATGAAAATAAAAAAATATATCAAAAAAATAACGAGAAATATAGTAGAGAAAAAATATTTTTAAAATAATTTTTAAAATTTTTAAAAATAATATTTATAAGAGTTATAAATAATATAATAAATAAATAATAATAATTGATGAATGAATCAATACAACTAAAAAATTAAAATGTAAGAAATAGAAAAGAACTAATTAGAGATAAATATAATATTTTAATATTTTAAATTTATTATATTTATAAAATATATATTTTATGCATGTATTTATATTTAAAAAATATTTATTATATAATATAGGGGCTGAACAAAAAAAACAAGCAAAAAAAATAGCAAATATCATTTTTATTTTGTTTATTATTTGAGACAAAAAAAAAACTCATAAAAAACATAACAAAGGCATGCTGGGACGAAGCAAAAGATATCATCAACTCTATTTGGAATTTTAAAAAATAGTTTTTTCTAGGTCATTTTATCACTTTCCTTGATCCTTTTAGCCAAATGCATTCAGCTTATTTGTTTACTAACAAATAAGCTAAATTCAATTTAAGCAAGTTTGTGTAAGTGACTTGTGATTCATTTGCTTATTTGCTTATAAATCAGTTACCCAAACGAGCTTATTTATTTATTTATTTATAAGTCAATTTATAAGTTAATTTATTTAGCTTATAAGTCAATTTATTTACTTATTTGATTATCCAAATGAATTTTTTTATTTATTTTTTTATTTTTAACTTATTTAGTTACTCAAATAATGTGACTTATTTTTTAATTTATAAATCAAGAAGTAAATAACCAACATAACCCAAACGGGACCTTTAAGTTCTTTTGTCAAGATATTTAAACTTTAAGGATAATTTTATAATTTTATGTAATGAAAACCAAATGTAGAGTCTATTTAGCTAAAAAGATAGACTACAAGTGTCAAAATTATTTTTTTTCCCAAAAAAATAAGTTTTTAAATAGTACTATTTGAATTGGCAAAAAGTCAATTAACCTTTTTACTTTTTTTTCCTTAAAAAAATCACTCGCATATCACACAATTTCTCGAAAGTTTTAAACAAAAGTGTGCTGTCATCGGAGTACTACAACTTTAAATTAAAAATAAAGATATTTTAACAAAAAGAAAACCAAAAACTACTCTTAAGGGGCCGATTAATTAATTTAAAATTTAATTTTTTTATTTTTTTTTGTATTTTTGGTTAAAAAATAAATAAAATTTAAAATAAATTATTTGATAACTTAACTTTTTAAATTAGTTTTTTTAACATAATTGTTTAGATAAAAAGTTAATTTTTTGACTTTTTATTTGAAGTGGATAATTTTATTTTTTTATATATTTAATATTAACAATTATATATAATTAGTAGTAGTAGTAAATAAATTATGAATGAGATGTATTATTATATTTTAAAAGTGACAAAAATTTGAATAAAATATTTTAAAAATTTATTTTTTGAATTTATTTTTTTATTTTTTTATTTTTTTGTCAAACAGTAATCTTAGCTAGCCAAAAAGTCAAAATTACCAATCATGACCTAAACAGATTATTTTAAATAATATTAATTTTTTAACAAAATATTAATTCTCTTAAAATTAAGCTTTTCAGATATGAAAAAATGGAACGGGAAAAGTGCTGCGCCTTCCTAAATGTATTTTTATGATCGAATCTATTTATTACGTATTACATCGAGTTTATTATTTATATAAATTTTATATCGATCTGATACCTTAGCTAAGTAATTAAATAGTAATCGTTTAACAGTTTTTTAAAATTATAATTTTTATTTATTTATTTATAAATAAATATTATACAATTTCTTAGTTATAAATATCAAACCAAGTTAAATTTTTATATAAATACAAATACTGTATTTAACTACAGCACCTTCCCCATTCCGTGAAAAAACTGAAAAGTCAGGAGAAGAGAATCTGAGCGCCCACGCACTGGAGAAGAGAATCTGAGCGCCCACGCACTGGACGTGCTGAAGACGCCCCTAGAGCAACTCCAATGGCCTCACCATTCGGAGCTCCTTCGCCAATATAGGGAGGAGGATGCGAAATTGGTACTCCAATGGCCTCGCCATCATTCTCGCCACTTTAACATTTACTGAAATGGCTCGCCATTTCTGGCGAGGAAGGCAAAAGTTTGGAGAGCCTCTCAACGGCTATTTTTTTTAAATCAAACAAGAAGACAGAAGCAGAAGACGGAAGACAGAAGAAGGAGTTGAGAATGAAAATTACAGAAGCAGAAGGAGTTGTAGAAACAAAATCCCCAAAACTTTGAAACCCTAGCTTTTTCGACCATCCACGGTTTCGGCGCCTAGGTGGTTCAACGCAAAGCTCCGGTGGTTTAGTGCTCATATCCTCATCGGCAACTTCCAATTAGGTGTACAACGAAACCAATTTTGGAGAGAAAATGGGAGTTTAGCCGCTTGGAGCTCACTAATGGCAGAACAAGGAAAAACCCGAAGAAGAAGAAGAGAAACAGGAAGGGGGGGCGTCGGGCTAGGTGGAGGCAAGGGCCTTGTTTGGGGTCTTTTATCTCTTTTTTTCTCCTTTATTCTAGAAAAGTCTATATTTTACCAATAAATAATATATATATACACACACACACACACACAAATAAGCCCCAATTTATAAAATTAAATTTCAAAAAAGTACAATTAATGTAAAATAAAAAACAACTAAATGAAAATTGTAGTACATATCAATTAAATGAAAATTACAGCACATAAATAGATAACAAAAACATTAATGTAAAATTAAATTCTAATTCATATTCTCTTCCATGTAATTGTACAAGTGCTCAATAAGATTCAGTTGGAGTTGAGAATGAGTTTGTTGATCTCTGATTCGATGATGAGTTTGAATGAAGTCTAAAAGTTCAGGTGTACGCTGATGTGAATTGGTACAGATTGTGTTTTTTCAATTGCATCGTAGTTGAAGTCAACAAAATGGTCCTCTCGTTCATCTTCTATAATCATGTTATGTAATATAATACATGCTATCATAATATTGCTAAGAGTTTCTTGATCCAAAAAACGTGTTGGTCCATACACAATTGCAAAACGTGCTTGGAGTACTCCAAATGCGCGCTCTATATCTTTTCTTGCTGACTCTTGAGTAACAGCAAAATATTTTCTTTTATTTCCTTGTGGTTGTGGAATTGTTTTTTACAAAAGTTGACCACGAAGAATATATCCCATCAGCGAGATAATATCCCATCATATATGCATGGCCGTTAATTGAATAGTTGACTAGAGGAACACGACCTTCGGCGAGCTCACGAAAAACGAAAGAACGATTTAGCACGTTGATGTCATTATGAGATTCTGGTAATCCAAAAAATGCATGCCATATCCAAAGATCATAAGATGCCACCGCTTCCAAAATAATTGTTGGTTTATGGATGTGTCC
>JAULJZ010052425.1:0-13951 GCA_032270985.1 Heliamphora pulchella
GCAGTCTGTCGGGCGATCTGATATCGCGGGTTATTTTTTGATATACGGTTTGATTCTATTTCTCAATTTTTTAAAACCATTTTATACGATCCGATTCAGGATTTTTATTAAAGAAAAATTGGTCCTAACCGAACTGTTTCAATTTTTTTTGTAAGCTTATAAATATTTTATATTTTTATATTTCTTATTTATTTTTTAAAACCACTTTAACAATTTTAGTCCAATCAAATATACTAAAGAAAACAAAAATAGTTTAGGCTAAACAATTAATATAAAATTACACTTATCGCATTCTAATATAATAAAATTGAATATTTGACGCTTAACCGCGTGATTTAAAAAGAAGAGTTTCAAGAAAAGAGATTGCTCATTTTCTTTGTAATTGACTACCACTGAATTAAACGTGGGTATACTATTTATATTTAGTTTTTAATTTTTAATTTCTTGACTAAACTTGTTCGATTAATAAGTATCTGGTACAATTTATTGTGTCGAGCTTTAAGAATAAAAAATTAGAATCAAAATCGAACAAGAGCCAAATTGTTTTTATAAATTGATTCTGGTTTGATTTTATAATTATAACAATTTAGTTTTAATTCTAAAATTATAAGAAATTATTTTTAACAATTTAATTCTTAAATTTATTTTGAACTGAACCAATTTATCTATATGTGGTATCCTGTTGAGTAATAGTAATTGACAAGACAAAGAAAAAAGAAAAAAAAAAAGAGGACAGTGATATGATCCTAGTGGGGAGAATGACATTGTCCTGTCACCCATCACCATATAGCAAGGTCCACATCTACCCATGACAACAACAAATGCAAGCGATGTTATTAATTATTAAATTGAATTTCAACCCTATGAGCTATTTAGATAGGGAGACAAAGGGCAAACAAGTGGGGCTCATGGGTTAAAATTTGGATGGACTTGAATTATTTATATTAAAATTTTCAAATTATTATGTCACCTCTAGTATTATTGTTGGGTTTTTGGTTAAAAATTCATAATAAATATATCATATAATATTAATTTTAATAAAATAAATTTTACTTTTAAAAATTTACTAAGTCCAATTGAATTAAATTATTTCTACTACTCTTAACACTCATCTCTCCACCTCTACAATCTCTTGTAACAATCTCCAGTGACCACCTATAATTGTCGTCAACCGTCAACGACTTCAGTGACTTTTCAGCGACCACGTATGACTTTTTAGGAATAACTTTTTACAATTTTTAAGGACCAACTCTAGCGACTCTTAAACTAGAGATAATTTAACTGTTTGAATATAAAAAAATAAATATTTATTATTTTGTATTGTCATGATGACAAATAAAGTGATAACAGTAGATATAGTGTGATTTTATGAGCAAAGATAAATTTTACGGTTCGAATATAATAAACAGTAAAGTTCATCTATTTTGCGTGGCTAGTTTCGGAGCGAACAGAGATAAATTTTTCTGTTACAAACAGTAAAATTTATCTATTTTGTGAGTTGTTTGAAATGATGGCAGATAAATTATCAAAGAATCGTCGCAGGATGCCAAAAATTTGTCGAAAATCATCACTAGAAAATTGTCAAAAAATGAATACCGAAAAATCATCAAACGGTCGTAAAAAAATAATCGTCAGTGGCAACTAAAGTTAAAAGGGGGTGACGAGGGGAACGAGGTCCCTGCTATGCCTCAACACGATTTATTGTCACTTTAAAATGGTATTAATGTTTTACATATAATTTAAATTCATATTGTAGATTTGATCACGTACACTATGTTTCACACACACACACAAAAAAAATAAAAGAATAGATGTTTTGGACATAGTTAGCGAAATGATCCGATCATATTCGTTCAACTACTTATTAAAAAAAAAACATAGTCATTTATTTGTTAAAAATAAATGTAATCAAGCCACATGGTTATCGATGTTCAATAAATATAATTTCTTGTATGACTAATATAATTGGTAAGATCTATAATATAAACACTTCCTATAATAAAATTATATAAAAAAAATTAACTCCAATTTAAAGCACAACAAATCTTGTTGTGCCCACTGCAACAACCCCAATCTAGGGTAATGAGGTGGTGGGGTGTGTGTATTAAGTAATTAGGACAATGATTGAGTGAGTAATAAAAGTAATTTTGTTTATAAAATTGCCTAGGTATTCAATTATATAACCTTAGCTCTTAACATTTTTCAAAAATGAACCTAATAAGGAGTTAAAAATAATTAAAGTACACTAAATGCACTATAAGATCTAAGAATTAGACTTTTGACTAAATATTCCTATTATCAATACCAAACTTTAAACTGCCTTTTTGTATTATTTAACGGTAAAAAATAATTATTTCACCGTCTACCTTAATTTTTATTACAGTTTAATTAATATAAACAAAGATTCTTACAAAATAAATAAATACTCTTATTTGCTTAGAATATAGAATATCTATATATAAAATTTACCATAATATTTATCTCCTCTATTCAATTTAAATTCACTTATCAAACATGGCCTCAAATCTCGCGATTTTGTCGGCCATTCTTAATACCATACTCTCTTCCAAATGACCCTTATTATCATACTTTCTTCCAAATAGATCGAAAAAGGGTGAAGCTACACTCCAGTCTTTTTATGGACTTGAGAGAACTAGTTGGAATTTTTTTGAGTTTAAAATAAATATATTTTGATTACTTGAACCGTTATTTTATTGTTCTTAATTTATATATTATTAGTGTAAAAAATTAAATTGATCGAATGTCGCTAACTTGTTTAACAAATTACATTTACGTTAATAAAAATAAGCTGTGATGTCTATTTTATTATTTATTTTATTAATACAAATGTAATTTGTTTTGGCAGTTAGCAATATCAGATTAATTTGATTTTTTATAGTAATAATATATAAATTAAAAATACTAAAATAAATAACTCAGATCATTAAAATATATTTATTCTAAATTCAAAACAGATCTAACTGGATCTCTTCAATCCATAATAGGACTGAAGAGAATCCAATTTTTAATTAAAAGTATTTATTAATAATTTTTAAAATATTTTTAATTATTAAAGATATCGATGTTGTGCTAAAGAATTTTCAATAATCTTAATGCAAACTGCTAATCTCAATCAAAAACAATAAAAAAATATATGCTAATTTTAAAAATATTGAAAATTAATTATATTTTTCGAACAATAGGTATGACATATTAAAAAAGTGTTTTTAGGGGAAAAAAGAGAAAAAAAAAGTTTTAAGTATGAAATAAATAGAAAGAGAAAGAGGTTGGGTTCAAAAGGAAGACAGAAAAAAATAAGTGAAAAAAAAAATAGTTTTTAAATAAAAAGAGAAAAAAGTGAAATATATGGCATTGGGGTATTTGGAAATACTACTACTAGTAGTTTTAAATTTTTTGCTACTAATTTTATTTATAAATTATAAATTTTTTTAAACACTTACAACTTCTGTTATAATTTTTAACTATTTTTTTTTCTATTTTAGGTATAAGTTACAATTTTTACTAAATACTTACAACTTATACTACATATTACAATGTATAAACTACTAGTAGTAATTTTGTCAAACACCACAACAAATACTAGAGCATTAGAACAAAGTTACATGAAAAAAAGAGACCTAACTAACTTAATTTTGTGTTTTAAAAGAAAAGACCAAAAAAACTTAATTTTAAGTCAATTTAAAATTGATTGACAAATAAGACCTAACTAACCAATTTTACATGGAAAATGCCATGATCCACCTATGTATTCTTGTTAAATACATGTTTGAATCACTTGATGTTGAATGCAAGTCTCATGGCCCTCTCTTATTGTATTTTATAATTAATTGGTTATTGGGCAATAAATAATAATATTAATATATTAATATATTATTTTTAAATTTTAATTAATATTAACATATTTTTTAAATATTAATATATTTTTAAATACATTTTTATAAATATTAATATATTTTAAAATTTTAATTATTTTTATAAATATTAACATACTTTGTACAAATATTTATATATTTTTTATTCATTATTTATCACTCGGGTACAATAAACAATGATTAGCATAATTCATAATTAATTATAATTATATATGCAAAGTCATTCAAAGAAACAATTTCTAATTAGGTATTGCCATGTCACTCTAGTACCGATGGATAGGCATGGATCAATATTTGGATGGACTTAACCCAAAATTAACTTAGGTGGTTTTAAAATATTAAACTTAGAGTCAAGTTATTCATGCTTTTGAATCAATTCAACCCAATTTAAATAAATTCGGATTAGTTTAGTTTGAAATCATAGTTCAATTAAATTAAATATTTTTTTAATAAAATATTCTAAAATAATAATATAGATCTTATTTTCTAAGCGGCTTAAAAAAAAATTTTATTGTATAAGTTGTCATGTCGTGCGGCTTAAATTTCACTCCTCTTATTTTTAATTTACACATTTTTAACTATAACTAATTGCACAAATAATATAAATAAAAATTTTATATAGTTTATATATATATACTTTTAGGTATCGAGTTTGATTGATTTAAAATATTTTTAACCTATAAACGAACTAATTAAATCAGCTTAATATTTTTAAGACTTAAAACCAACTCATTATTTTACTAACTAATTAAATTCATAAAAATTTAGTTGAATTGATTTATAATTTTTTATTTTTTCATGTCTACTAGGTACCCCTCCTCATATCCACTAAATCTAGCTTAAGATATGATTATGATTACTCAACAAATCTACATCATATGCTAGTGATTAACGTCATGTCAAGACCAACAATTATAATTGCATCAATCAACGTCATCCGTCATGGGCAGTGATAATGCACTCACGGATTAGTGGGGACTTTAATAGTATTTGACATTATTAAAATTAATAACTTATAAATTATAACTTGTATTAAAAACTGTGAATATTTAATTTTTGTGAGTATTTAATAAAAATTATAATTTATAATTGAAATACAAAAAAAAATCATAAATTGTAACAAAAATTATAAATATTTATAAAAACTTAAAACTTATAACTAAAATTAGTAGTAAGAAACTAAAAGTTATACTAGCAGTAGTTTTGCCAAATACTCTTGTGGTGCTACTGAAAATGCAAAAATATTATTATTTATAAATAATATTTTTATATTTTTTGAGTTCTGACTAAAAAAATATAAAATACATATAATTGGCCATGTTTGGGATATTTGTTTATTTATTTATTTTATTTTATTTATTTTCGTCTTCAGAGAATTTTTTATCGTTTATTCAATCTATTATACATTTTGAATCCTCCGATCAAAACAATCTAAAAAAGTAATTTTCTAATCAAAATATAAAAGTTTAAAAAAGACAAAAATAAGTCAAATTTTATATTGCTTAATTTTTATTTTTAGTAAATTTTTTCATCTTTTGATCAAAATTTTTGTACTTTTTAAGTTCATTTTATCGAGATGATTCAGAAAAATAAAAAATTTTAATCAAAAAATAAAAATATTCAGAAAAAACAAAAATAAGCTAAATTTTCAAAATTTAGCCCAAATAGGACTAATATATATATATGTTTTTTTTCATGTTTTTCTTCTATTATTATATTAATATTTTACAAATTTATATTTTTATTCTTAATGATATAAGTAAATAATGAAATTTTCCTTTTCAGGAGCCATTTTCTTAGCCGTATGGAGCCTAGTTGTTGTTTTGAATGGTTCGCCCCATGACTCGACAAATTTCATGGTTGTTATAACTTTAAAAGAGATTTTTGTGAGACTTAATTTCTGGAATAAGGATTGTCTCATGACTTGACCTATTTTCGGTTTTGACTAATTTTGTAAGTATTTATATTTGTTATTTTTTAAAAATAAATTTTAATAATTGTTTTTGAGGCATAGGTTAAATACAATTAGTTTCGTACGTTTAGAAAAATTACACTAATACTTTTTGACATTTGATTTTATATTACACATCAATCCACGCTATCAAATTTTCGTCAATCAACCAATGATTTCAGTAATAAATTAACAAATTTTTCTATATTTGTGCATGTTTTCTCTCTATTTTATTAATCAAAAAACTTGAGAGTTATTCTGCCAAAAATGATATAGCAAAGCAAAGATTGAATATCCACTTAAATTAAGCACCGTTAATTCTTTAAGGTCAAAACTATTAGAGAATTTTAATAAAAATAAAATATTAAAAATAAAAATAAAATAAATATTTTATTATTTCATTATGTAATTGTTACAACAAAATTTATAGGGCCATAATGCGGTTTAATGACCATGAGTTAAATGTTTCGTGGTAATAAAATTATCGTTATATTACAAATTTATTAAAGATTTTATTTGTGCCCTTAAATGAAAAATTATTTTATAATACAAAATAATTATATTATTATTCAATATCATCAAGGCTATAAGAATTAACCTGCAACTTGATTCGCAAATTTTTAAAACCCCACGTTTTTTTTTTTTCAGTTCATCCTATCGAGATGATTTGGGTTTGCTGCTTAGGATTTATTTACTCTGATTTTAGCTATTTTATTTTCTTTACATTTTTCTTTATTTTGATAAAATAAAAAAAAGTTAATCAGTGATGACACTAATTAATAGATAAAAAAATTATATTGATATATATAAAAATCTAAAATATATTAATATATGTTTAAAGTATGTAATATAATGATTTTTTATTTATATATTAATCATTATTTAATAAACATTTATGACTAAGACCTAATTGGCTTACATGTTTTTTTGGTTTTCATAGTTAAAAATTTAAAAGCTTAATATAAGTTGTTTGACAAAAAACCAAAACAAAAAAAAAATCAAAACACTATTTTTTACAATGATTTTTTCAAATTCTCACTCCGAATTAAAATACAATAATACACATATTTGGTAATTTATTTACAAGCAACGTGAGATATATATAATCGTTATAATAAATTATATAAAAAAATAATATCGTTCAATTTGAACAAAAAAATAAAAAAATTCTCAATTAATTAATTTCAAAAAACTAGTTTAAAAATTAATTTACTAAATAATTTATTTTCTAATTTAAATAATATTTTTAACTAAGATTTAAAAAAATAAAAATAACTTTTAGACTATTTATGGGCCTCGGACTCTTTTTTTATTACTATTTATTTATTTTTTGATCTCGTAAATTTATTGTCCTTATTTGGACTAAAGTTTGTTAATTTTGTTTATTTGTCTTTTCTAATTTTTTTTTATCTTTTGTCTAAAACTTTTTACCATTTCAAATCGTCTCTACGAAATGAATCAAAAAAATAAAAAAAATTAAGATATTTAGGTTTCATTTAGTAATTTAGTTTAGAGTTCAATTTTTATTTTTAATCTTAAAGGAAAATGGTGCCAAGTTGTTACAAAAGCTCCCAAGCTATGGAGAAGAGGAAAGAGATTCACCTCTAATGTTACATAATCAATGTTTGGGGGTAATTTTGTCATTTAACCAATTTCATTAACGACGTTAAATGCTAGAAGATGTCAATGTAATTTCTCCAAAAATTGTAAACTTGATTGTATTTAGCCCATACTTCATGTGAGGTTATTGTAATTTATGCTATTTTTTATTAGGTTTTTACCCTTATATCATATTGCCTCATGTCATTGTAAAATCGTCACAATTTCGTGAATGTAATCTTAATTTTAAATAAATTACATAATGTTGAAACATATGTATTATTTCAAAGAAATCACATCCCACATTGCTTAGAAACAACTTCTTTCTTGCCCTTATATATAGAACTCTTTCTTGGGCTTATGTATGTGACTAACCCTAAGGGGAAGTCTCGCGCGCACGAAACTAAGGCTTGGCACAAGGAATTTGCGAAGCCCGATCCAGAAACCAATTAACCGGGTGCGTATTGCGAGTTTCGCGCACAGGGGTGGTGCAAATCCTCTGGCTTGGGCCTCGTATGTGTGCACGATAGCCGCACCTTTTGCTTTCCTTCCATAAATATTTTTTGACCCAGTTAACCTGATTTGATGCCATATTCATTTGCAGTTTCAAATCCCTCAAATTGAGATGTCAGACTGTCAAATTACCTTTTATTAGCCTTAATTTACCTGTTACAAATTATGACCCCCCTTTTCTGCAATCAATTATTAACCATTGCATAATATCAGCCTATTCCTCGACGTAATTTATGCAAAGATACCCGCTTTATTCCTTTTATGCATGTGTTAGCATCCCTATAAATTGAGAGGCCTTTAGTTGTTTTGAGACACCAAAAATCAATTGCACACTGTCTTCTCATTTTCTGCTCCATCCGAATACAAGCTTGCTAAAGTTGTTCCTGCATCGCCTTCATTGTGGGTGCACACTTGACGACGAGAGACTGTGAATCCTAGAGGGTAGACACGCCTAGTCCTACTGCACCGAGAAACTTTCTCTGAGGGGCACGCAACTACTCTAAAGGAGAGTGTACTCTGTACACGCCTGTAGCCGATGATCTTTATCCATTTACAGTTTTCTATTCTTTTTCTAACAATCTCAAGAGTAGTTATGGATACCGCCATGCTTACTGCTACTAAGGCTATTCCCAACACTATAAGAATTGAACCATTTAATGGTCAGTTCTTCAAACGTTGGCAACAAAAGATAAAACTGGTAATGAATATCTCTAATGTTTTATACGTATTCTCTTCTTTTCCACCTGAAATTGGGTCTAAAAAATATGAAGAGCTTTTCCCAATTTGGGATAGAGATGACAAAATTTGTAAAAGTATCATCTTAAACTCATTATCTAATAAGCTTTTCGATGTGTACTGTGTCATGGAACATACCTCTAATATTTGGAATGCCCTAGTTAACAAATATGTTGTCGAAGATGCTGGTACTAAGAAATATGTTGTAGGGAATTTTTTGAATTATCATACGACAGATAACCGCGAGGTTTTTGCTCAAATCCATGAGTTTCACTTTACTGCCATGGAACTCAAAAATGAGGGGATGGAATTACCAGAACCTTTCTTTGCAGCTACGCTAATTGAAAAACTTCCTAAATAGTTGAAGAGATTCCAAGAATAACATGAAGCACAAGCAAAAAAATATGACACTAGAGGAGGTAATCATTCATATTTGAATTGAACCAAAAAAATAGGATTATGGTGAAAGCTCAAAAGGCAAGGGAGCTCGCTGTTAAGGCGAATGTCGTGATCCAAAAGCCAAGAGGAACTACAGAAAAATCAAAAAACAAACTGCATGGCACTCAACATAATCCAAAAGACTCAGCAGGTACACGCATAATCTAGTAAAGATCACTGGAATGCTATTTCCAGAGTAATGAAGTATCTTAGAGGTACTATGGATTTTAGCTAGAGATTTTGTGGATTATTTGCTATACTTGAAGGGTATAGCGATGCTAACTGGATCTCTGATTCAAATAAGACAAAATCTATAAGCGGATATGTATTCACTCTTGGTGGGGGTGCGATTTTTTGGAAATCTTCCAAGCAATCCTACACTGCTCAGTCCACTATGGAATTCGAGTTTGTCACCTTAGAAAAGGCAAGATTTGAGGCTGAGTGGCTTAAAAACCTCTTATCAAATATATTTTTGTGGGTGAAACCAGCTCCACCTGTGTGTCTACATTGTGACAGCCAGGGTGCTATAGCTAGGGCATGGAATAAGACCTACAACGGTAAAAGTAGGCACATGCACCTAAGACATAATATTGTAAGGCAGTTGCTGGGCGATGGGATCATATCCCTAGACTTTATGAGGTCAGAGAGGAACTTAGCTGACCCTCTGACAAAATCACTAAGCAAAAGGCTAGTTAGTCAAACATCGAAGGGGATTGAATTGATATATACATCAGAGGTCAACAACAATGGTAACCCAACCTATGTGATTGGAAACTCCATGAATTAGGTTCATATGGGTAACAACAAGTTGTGAGTTGACTTGAAAATACACACTTCTCTCACGTGTCCATCCTTATGGTGTAAGAAGTGCAATACTACAACATATGAGGAGGAACAATGGATTTTAATAAATTCATAGCCCAAGAATGGGTGGCATACTAGTTGTGGTGTATGCTTGATGAATTTACCTATGTAACTGGGGCCGCTTACTATGAGAGAAACTCTCTAGAGCACTCACGAAAATCCAGGTAAGGGCGCATGGCCTATTCGCACCAACCCGTGATGAATAGCTCTTGTAAGAGAATGTATTGTGAGTAACATGTACAACTGGTTTGGATGAATGAATCGGTTCATAGAAGTTTATTTTCACCGAATTCCTGCAAATCATGTCTTGTTAACTCTATATGTTGGTTCATAGTGCAAAAGACACTAATATTGAAGCAATACATAATCTGTAGCTTGTATTCGGATTCCTCTCATTCCTCTTTTTCCTTCTTTGAAATCTATGGGGAATTGCTGAAACATATGTATTATTTCAAACAAGTCACATCTTACATTGCTTAGAAACAACTTCTTTCTTGCCCTTACATATAAAACTCT
This sequence comes from Heliamphora pulchella, assembly GCA_032270985.1. Taxonomy (NCBI): domain Eukaryota; kingdom Viridiplantae; phylum Streptophyta; class Magnoliopsida; order Ericales; family Sarraceniaceae; genus Heliamphora; species Heliamphora pulchella. The sequence continues at coordinate 10,510 of JAULJZ010052425.1, forward strand.
TTCTTGGGCTTATGTATGTGACTAACCCCAAGGGGTGGTCTTGCGCGCACGAGACCATGGCTTGGCCCAAGGAATTTGCGAAACCCGATCCAGAAACCAATTAACCGGGTGCACGTTGCAAGTTCCGTGCGCAGGAGGAGTGCAAATCCTCCGGCTTGGGCCTCGCGTGTGCACGATAGCCGCACCTTTTGCTTCCTTTCCATTATTATTTTTTGACCCGATTGACCTGGTTTAATGACATATTCATTTGCAATTTTAAATTCCTCAGATTAAGATGCCAGACTTTCAAATTACCTTTTATTAGCCTTAATTTATCCATTACAAATTCTAACCCCCTTTTTTCACAATTAATTTTTAACCGTTGCATAATATCAGCACTATTCCTCGGCGTGATTTATGCAAAGATACTCGTTTTATTCCTTTTATGCGTGTGTTATCATCCCTATAAATTGAGAGGCCTTCAGTTGTTTTGAGACACCGAAAATCAATTGCTCTCCGTATTCTCATTTTCTGCTCTATCCGAATACAAGCCAGCGAAAGCTATTCCTGCATCGCCTTCATTGTGGGTGCACGCTTGACGACGATAGGCTATGAATCCTGGAGGGCAAACACGCCTAGTCCTATTGCACCGAGAAACTTTCTCTGAGGGGCGCATAACTACTCTTAAGGAGAGTGTACTCTGTCTACATCTGCAGCTGGTGATTTCTATCTATTTATAGTTTTTCATTCTTTTACTAACACATAAATCATATATTCTTGACCCATGACTTTAAAAGAGGTTTTATGACTTTAAAAGAGATTTTTGTGAGACTTAATTCATATAATAAGGTCTAAATCATGACTTGACCCATTTTGGCTTTTTGACTAATTTTGTGAGTGTTTATATTTGTTGGTTTTTATTAGAGTTTTACCCTTGTATCGTATTGCCTTATTTCATGATAAAATTGCTACAAATTCATAGATGTAATCTTAATTTTAGGTAAACTACGTAAATTATGTGTCCTTGTGTAATTGTGTTATTATGGTTAAAGACTTATACACATGCGTCGGTGTACTTAGTAAAAAATTAATTACTTAATTATAGAAAAAAAGTCTTATATTTTAAGTTATGCCCCACTAAGTTAATTTTTTTAATCCGAGATCACATCTAAATGCATGCATGCATGGAGTATTCGAATGTTGTTTATTATTTAACTGGGGACAAATTAGGTTACTAAAACTTGAATAATGTTAAATTAATTAAAAAGTCGTTTGAGTTTATCTTATTACATGAACACATGCTTGAGTTCATTTTGAAATTTGTTAAAATTTTAATCTCAGCTTAATAATTTTTCTTTTGTATTTAGAAAAAATGCCTATTCAAGCTCAGGTGGTGACTAGCTCCATTAAGGTCCGATTGAAGCTCATTTAAAATTAGGTTAAGTGATTAAGAAAAAGTCAAGTATGAACATATTCTAAAATTCAAAAAAATTTCAAGAGTTTGAACAACCAATTCTCATAGTAGAATATTAGCTTTTATTTAATTATTGTTAGGACTTTGAGTCCTTTTAAAATTTACAATTCTTAGTCAATTTACAATTCCTAGTTGTGTTAGGAGTTGTGGTCTTTGAGTAGCATAGAACTTTTAATTTAAAAAGAACTCCTCTTGGAATAATAAGAGTCTTGTATTAGAATTTGATTTATATCAAAAGACTGGAGTATAAGACCTGAAAGCTTAAAGTACACCAAATTGAAGCAGTTTTGAGCAGCGGAGATAGTGTAAAATTCGTCTCTACCAAGTTACCCAGGGCCGGCCCCGAACATTTCGGGGCCCAAAGCGAATTTGAAATATGGGGTCCCAATAAATTTTAAAATTAATTATAAAAAATTAAGTAGACTAAATATATTTATTGTCATATTTTAACAAAATTTAATTTACAAAAAAAATTATATACAACATAAACTACTTATTTATCAAACTTTTAACTTATATATAATAAGCTTTTTAAGAATAAAATAATATTTTTATTCAATATTTTGTGTTTGATTATAATTGGCAAAATAAGAATTAACAATTTAGGATTAGAAAGTTATGACTTAATTAGTATATTTTGATCGTGATTTTTAATTTTTATATTCTATTTGTATTATTTAGAATTTTAAATAATTAAAATTCTTGATGACTTAAAATAATATTGAGATTGTTGCAATTTAAAAAAAAAACTAAAAAAAATAAAAGAGGCTTGAATTTGAGACTAAAGACATACAAATTATAGTAATTACCATTTGTAATCCATTCAAGATCATCATAACATAATTTTTTTAAAATATATTTATATTGAATTTAAATCTAAATGGGGCCCTAAATTTTAACAAAAAAATTTAGGCCCAAAGCGACGGCTTTATTGGCTTGCCCTCAGAACCGGCCATCAAGTCACCCATTGAGCGGTAGTAAGTTCGCTCAAGCAAACTCTTGGCATTTTGAGTTTCTCTAAAACCAATACTGCTAGATGTTTACACCTATAAATATAGGCTAAAGCTTAGCTCGAAATCACAACTAAAAATACAAAATTAAAAGTCTATGCAATATCTTATAATTTCAAATATTTTTCAAGTGATATTTGAGTTCTTCATTTAAGGTCATTCAACGTTTTAGGTGTATTCCTAAGTGTTAGCCCAATGGCATTTTATATGAATTTTGATGATTTTATTAAAATACATTTTATGATTAAAGTTTAAAAAGATATTAAATTAATTATTTTTCAAAAAGGTTGAGTCGGCACTATACGCTTTTAAGTTGACACCTTTTGCCATTCAAGTCGACACTTGACGCTAAATGAATTGACACTTAGTGTTCCTGAACAAAACCTTTGAGTGGACACTAATTAGCATTTTGAGTCAACACTTATAAGCAAAGCCCACTTGATAAACTTAAGTGTCGACACCATTAGGACTTAAGGTCAACACTATAAATGCTTGAGACAATTCAGGAAAATAGTTTGTGTTGACACCAATGATCAATTGGGTTGACACATTCAGTATTGGATCAGAACTCAAGTTGAGTCGACACCACAATGAGGATGTTTCGACACCAAGTTAAGGCCCGAAGATCAAGAAGAGTCGACACCAACGTATGCATGGGTCGACACCTTACTAACCTTGGTGGAAATCAACTTGTGTCGACACCAATGCACAAATGAGTCAACACCAAGAGAATCTTTGGACTTTATGATGATCATGTCAACACCGAAAGTCTCATGAGTCGACACCAAGTCTCCATCCGGGTAACACTTAACGTGTGTCGACATCAGTACTCTTATGAGTTAACACTACGGAATCCCTTGGACTCTGATCAACTTGTGTCGACACCAACGCTCGTATGAGTTGACACTAAGTAGCTATCTGGATACCTTCCAACTTTTGTCGACACCAGAGATAGACATGAGTCGACACTAAGGTACCC